>JASDQU010281228.1:1054-12920 GCA_032191745.1 Picea mariana
AACATGATAGGTCAGCAAAAACATCCCAAGGTAAGAGGGACACACACACGGGAGAGGAGATGCCAGACACCTGACACCAGATGAGGAGGGCGGAATCTCACAAGGGAGAAGTGTGAATATCTCCAACGAATCACAAATAGAAGGCTGCGAGATTGATGATGAAGAGCATCTGAGAAACCTCACCAAGGCCACAACCGAGTGAGAAAGCTCTGAGTTGCAGAAAATAGGACCCGAACAGAAGCTGAAATAGAGAGAGAACCCTCAAGAACCGTGAGAATTCCCTGGTGATATCATGGCTTGGCACGGGGGTGGCCAGAGTGCTAAGAATGAATGCCTCTGTGCCTATGGTTGGGTGGAAGGACGAATAACCATAGTCAGTTGGTTGGCGGAAACCTGTAATAGATAAGTGATTTCTTACTCTATGTAATTTAGCAGTAACTGGACATGAATTTGGTTATACTGGGTATGTTTCAGGAATTTTGCTTGATTTCTGAAAGGATATACTATGTCCCTTTCCTTACTGCTTGGTTGTATATTTAGCCCAGTAAGAAATTTTATGGATAGGACATGATTGGTACTTGTAAATGCTTGTGTCTTGTGGCTGCTTGAATTAGAGCCACTAACTGTGAGATCGTCGACCTTAGGCATAGTCTCATGTACACATGCCAACCTTCCTAGTTGTCTAGAGTCCCTTGGAGGATGAATTCTGTTAAGCTTAGGACAGGTAGTGTAGTTATGCATCGGCTCCCTGCGAGGCAAGTAGAGGCTGAGACTGACCCAAGTCCTAGACTTGATGAATGTGTGCAAGGGGTGAGTGGAAGACTCTTCTAAGAGTCAAGCCCAGGAGAAAGAGCGCAAATATCTTAATTCCTTCATAGCTTAGAAAGCTCAGGAGGGACAACACTTTTTGTAAAGTGCTAGAGAGAACCAATAGTCGACTTGCAGTAGAAGATCGAAAGATGAGACCTTTGAAGCATCGAAATCTTTCGAAATCGAGAAGAAAGTGTGAGCTCTAGGAGGAGCTACATCTACCGTCAGATCTCACGTGGATATTCGATAGTCATCGGATCCAGGAGAAGTTTTACGAGGTTTAACCCTCGCATACACAAAGTTGAGGACTCATCAAAGTCCCGAAAAGATCAGGACCGTCCATTTAAGAGGACATGTGGCAGAGGTCCGAACCCATCGGGGCTTTGGATACCAAAAGATTGAAGGAATAGAATCATGGAGTCACTGCATCATGAACTCCCAGTCCAAAAAATCTTGATACAGGAGAGGAGCAACCGAATTTTTGTATTTCATCTATTCAGAGTTCAGGACGTAGAGGAGGCTGTGGTCTTGGTACCGAGAGTTTCAAACTCTCGGTATGCGAAATAGAAAAATCATCGAGACCGTCCATTTCAAAGGACCCGTGGTAGAGATCCAAACCCATTGGGGTTTTAGATACTGAGAGGTTGAAGGAACAAGAGTTTGGTCATGGTGGATTCAGGAAATCACAAATCCCGAAGTCCCGAAAGGTGCACGCAGTTGAGGTTTCGGAGAAATCCCTGAAAGGAGATTTCGGTAATTTGGTTACCGGGAAAACAAGAGGTAAGAGTTCTGAACTCTTGACTCATAAAACCCCAAAAGGATCTGAGTCATTGGATCAGGAGAGGATTTGAGCCATTGACCTCGCTCAGGAGAAGGAGGACCAAAATTTTAGGATTCGACACTTCGGTACTTCGGATATCGGGAGTACGGGAGGACAAGAAATTAGAGAAACAGGATTCGCGAAGTCCCGAAACATGAAATCTTGAAAGCATTTTATGGAGTAGTGTCGGGTCACGGAATAGAAACAGGTTTTGGCATATTGAGGTTCAGGATTTTGGAAGTTTCGAGGACAAGGAACCGGGGTGCTCTGTATTGAAACTCTCAAAGTTGCGAAACGCGATGTATTGTTGGAGTGGGTGTGTGAAATCATGGATAAGTATTGTTTGTAATGGAATCGTGAAATCGTGAATTCTGAAACCCCGAAAGGTTGTGGCATGTCGATCCAGTTGGATCGTAGTCATTGGATCGAGAGGGACATGGACCATTGATCTCTCAGTAGAGATATTTCAGTATTTTGGATACCAGGGTTATAAAGAGTAAGAGAGTCAGGACTCTTGATCCATGAAATCCTGAAAAGATCCAAATCACCGGATCAGGGGAGGCTTACAGTCGTTGATCTCCCTTTGGAAGGGAACTTTAGATATTTCATAGTTTCAGAGATTTGAAAGGGAGAGGAAGAGACATTGCATCGTGATTCCTTGAATCGTGAAAATCCGATAAATGCCTTATCAATCAAGCACATGGTCATGTAAAAGGGTCACGTGGTCAAAACCCAAGCGGGGAGCTTGTCACTCGCCAGCCCTTTCGGGGTTCGGCATTTCGGCATTTCAGGGTTTGAAGAGTCAAAAGACTTAACTCTCTTGCATTGTTGAGTCACGAAATGCGAAAGGTGTCTACTGGCTTGGCTTTTGGTCATAACCAACGATCACATGGAGGTGGATAAGGGAAGAGCTAGCCTACTCTAGGCCCCCATAGGAATTCGGGGATTCTATCCCTTGAGGAAGAGAGAAAAATTTATTATGTCGTAGTGGGTATTGGGCAAATCTCTCTTCCAATGTCTTCCTTCATGAATTTGTGCCTCACCCCACTATCAACCATCATAATTATTAGTCTTCCATTCAGTACTTATGGAACATAGAAAAGGATTGTAACATATTAATCTTTGTTTATTATGTATTTATCCTCTGAAACAACACCTAAGACTTGAAAACCACCAACAAACAACTTATCCACTTGAGCCATAGTGGGAAAATTCTATTTTAGTACAAAATTATTTCAATAATGATCCTTTCCTCAAATCCAACATGAAATAGGGTTATGTTTTTCCCTAGGAGAGTCTAGATGCTTAGCCTTGGCCTTGATAGTTTAATTCCTAGATGAATTCACCTTAAATTTGTTCCTCTTCTTCTTATTTCCATGTTTCTTCTCTCCTAGAGCATCCTCACCATTCCTTTGACCACCTTTTTCCTCTACCATGTAGTCCAACAAATTGTCATCTATGGTGATAGTTTATAAAAGGATATGCACATTATGGCATCCCAAGTCACTCTGTACCCAAGGTTGTAGTCCATTCATGAACTGGAAAAACCTATTTCTTCTAACATGTATTTGATATCTAACATAATCCATAAAAAATCCTTGATGTATGCTTGAATTCTTCCTTTATGCTTAATAACCAACAACTGATTCCATGTAATCCAGGTTTAATTCCCTTGCCCTAACTAAGCCTTCAAGGAAACTTTCATCTCAACCTAGTTTTCAATATTATCCATAGTGCATCCAAGAATGAAGCCCTCCACTCAGTTCCTCCACTAAATATTCATGGTATATGTCAAGAACATTGTAGTAGGGTTTACTTTGGCTTCATCCATACTTTTGTTCCTCTATTCCAAATACTAGTAATTCTCGAAAAAAAATTACCAAGTAACTTAGCATTGAGGGTTCCATAATATATTTAGAGTTATTTGATATTTATCCACATAGACATTGGTAAAAACTTGTTTCAATATGTTTATGGTGTCCTCCTAATATTAAATGCATTCCATAACAAAGTTGAACAAGTCCTCTATTGCCTTCAATCGGTCCTCAAAATTAGATCTCAAATTTACAACCATTTTGTTTGTGGTCTTTTGACATTCATCCATAGTAGCATTGAAGGTTTGGTGCATGTGAACAATTTCTTCATCCAAGGTTTTAGCTTTCTCACCATTCCTACAAAGTGAAGTTGTCATGTTCTCGACAATCTTCTCGAAGTTTACAAGTATGTTCCTCATACTTAGTGTCTTTGTATATTGTATCCCATCATTGTATTCTTCACATGAACTAGACATCCTCACTTTCCTGAGTGGTGGAAAATTATCACAAGGCCTACTACCCAACTTTAGGTCCCTCCACTTATCCAAGGGGTGCACCAAATTGTCACAAAGTCAAGTATGCGAACAAAAAAATGCTTTGATAACAATTGTCAGGGACTTGTTGTTTTCCGAAATTTATTTCATGTGACTTGAGTTATCCCAATTCATTCCATGACTTGTGGTTGTGCATCATTTCCTTGCCTTAGTTGTAGTGTCTTGGAAAACTTTCACCTACTACAACAAGACTACATCTCTTAACCTAAGATCCATCCATAAATTCTTTTTAGGTTACAACAAGTTATTTCCTAGCCAAGTCTAACACACTTAGTTCATACAACAAGAAACATTATGCATGAATCCAACCACAACCTAAATATATCCTAGTGATGCAACACTTATCCAATATTACAACAAGTAAACAATTAACAATGTGCAAGGAACATCAACATTCAATGCACACAAAATATTCACAATTTTCTACACATATGAATGGGTGAAACCCAAGCTAGGTGCCTAACACCTTTATATATATATATAACAATTTTACATGATATGATGGGTGAGTGTGATCAATTTCTCATGGATCAATTATAGCTATACAAATAAACTGAGGAAAAATGCATCCTACCTAAACTACCCAACAACCTTGCACAAACCAACCCTTGAAGCATCCACATGCCTACCTCTTGCAGGTCCTATTTCCATTTCCTTGTCTTGGATAATGTAAGTCTCATGTGGTTCCCTGACCATGAACGTGGCACATGATCATGAAAAACTTGGATGACCCTTACAACTATTGCTTGAATGGATACCTTAATACTTTGAGGTTTCCATCTATTTATATGAGTTCACCTTGCCTTTGAAAGTTCATTGTGTTCCAAGTGCCATTGAGATAACTTGTTCATATTCGATGACTTGTTTTCCAATCGTTTCTTTGCGTTCTTCCAAACTATGTTGGGTCTACTGAGGTCATCCCAAGACTTCCCTGTTCATTCCATCTGCCTAGGTCATATCATATTCCCAAGTCATCTCATCTGTCCAGGTCATGTAAAGCTTCATGAGGTCATACCATCTTCCTAGTCATTCCATCTAGCCTTTCCCAAGTGTTCCTAGTTGCAGCTAAGTGGTCCATCATGTCCAGTGCATCTCAAGTAGTCCAAAGGTAACTCCATCTGATGGTATCAATTGGACTAGTTCTCCAAGTGCATCCAATCCATCCAAGTTTTCACGATTTTGATGATCTTCCTTATTTGGTCCAACTTTTCCTAAGTGTGTCCAAGGAGTTTGGTGAATGTGCACTCAATGGATTCATTCCCAAGGGCATATTCATGATAAGTGTGACCCATATTTGTGGTCTATAGCAACTTGTGCCTAAAGCAACCTCAACCATCTATCACAACCCCCAATGGTGTATTTCCTAAATCCATCAATCTGTATAAGTCTAGGCACCCAAATCATACATCCTTATTTCTAACTTGTCCACCATGCCAAATGCATGTTGTAGATGAGGCTATCTACAAGAATTGCCTTTGTTTCTAGCCAAGTTCCATCCAACTTATTTGGTGTATATAACTAGTCATTATCTATAATGCACCTTATTTTTCCATGGGTGCACCTGACTCTATCTATGGTCTTCCTTTCCAAGATACCAATATGTCCAATTGTATAAAGTGTGCCTTTCCATGGGCCATGGTAACCGATTTTCCAAAGAGTACCTTTCCAATGGGCCATTGAATTTATTTGAGGTGTTCCTTTCCAACACACCTGTTAGGATATTTAGACACTTAGGAGTTATTTAAGATCTACTTGGTCTATTGTGTCATTAGGTAAAAGTTTGTTTTCTAGTGTGTTTCTTTAGTATGCATTAGTATGCATTTTTAGTTAGGAAATCCGACGGTCACGATATGTTCCCGACATAGAGTGATTCGACGGTTCATACTCTCCTCGATATTAATGGCCATTGATCCATGGCTTAACACCCGATTAGTCCATGATCTATATTTAAAGAGCATGGAGAGTCATTTGTCGATGATCTACTATGAGAAACTATATTGTAAAATCTCTCTGTAAACTTTTTTCTTTTGCATTAATAAACTGCTCCAAGTGGTCGCGTTTGTTGGGGCCATGGATGTTTCCCCGTAGGGGTTTTACCATGTGAAAAAATCGGTGTGTTGATATTTGATATGGTTATGTGAGTGGTTACTAAAGGTGTTCGTCTTTGGTTGGAATACCTGTGTTTTCGAACATGGTATCAAAACATGTTTGAAGACCCGCTCCTGTTGTAGATCGAGATCGTGAAGCTGAGTTGCCTCATCTACATTTTTTGTCATTTCCATACATTTATGGGCTGAGAGGATGGTTCCATTGCATCCAGAGCACTCGTTTCATTCAGGAACACTTTTTCATTTCAATCGAAAAGGTTTTTTTTTCCCAATATACGGCCATTACAGTAAGATCCAGAGGTATAAAGCCTGAATATGCATTTTTTAAATTTCTGCAAAGTTTTATTTTGGTTTTATTTCGGATTGTATTTTTTTATTTCTGGTTTGTTACTCATTTAGATCTACATATTCTCTTTTCCCCATGCCTTGTGCGATCTCGGAAAATCAAAAACAGATAGGAAAATGTGCATCTTCCAGGTAAGCTAACCGAGATCTAACCCTTGTTGTCATCGAGAAGCGAAATTTTTTTCTTGTGTTAAAAGAGTTTTTTTTAGCATGCTCTCAAAGGCCGTCTTCAACAATAACAACAACCCCAATCCTCCTTTTGAACATTACAATATGTTTTGCTAGACCATTTGGTTAAAACTTTCCTTATTAAGTAAGATGTATTGACTTCAAGTCTCTCTTTTGTTACTTTTTTGAAAAAGTTCATGCTAAAATTGTAAAGTGTATTTCACTTCAAGTATAAAAGTGAATCACTATAAGTAGCTTTAATATTTTATTTTAGAGTTATTTATTTTGCATGCATCTTTTCTGTTATAAAGTAACTTCATTATAAAAGTGATCCCCACTTCTCTTTATAAAAGTGGATCACTTCATAAAGCAACTTACACTATCACGTGGTGAGTTGGTTACCATTTATGCCTTTTTTTAAAAGGGCATAACTCTCACATCGGAAGTCCATTTTCAGTGTCGTTTTTTTTAAAACCACACAAATTTTCAAGATATTTCCATCCAGATCATCAGTTTCAGTTTTTAAATCCACATTATTTGCATATTTAATATGGCTTCTACAAGTAATGTCTTTCTTACCATCAACAACTACTTCCAATGGAAATCTCATATGGAAGATTTATTAAGAAGTAAAATCTTGTACCAGATTACCTTGGGAAAGGAAAAAGAACCCATTGATGATGATAAGAAATTCAAATGGGATAATAGGAGTGATGAAGCACATGAACTAATCAGAATGTCCATCTCTCATGATTTAAGATACCACCTCCAAGAAATTAATGACCCCAAAGAAGCTTGGGACAAGATTGAATATGTGTTTGGTAAACTCAATATTATTCGAGCACAATAATTAGAAAATCAAGTGTTGACCTTGA
Source organism: Picea mariana (assembly GCA_032191745.1). Classification (NCBI taxonomy): domain Eukaryota; kingdom Viridiplantae; phylum Streptophyta; class Pinopsida; order Pinales; family Pinaceae; genus Picea; species Picea mariana. Next base: position 8,549 of record JASDQU010281228.1, read on the forward strand.
GTCCAAGTGATTTTTCCTACCTTGGAGACTATCTATCTAGGTTTAAAACACTCATAATTTTATGTGAAGAATGTAAGATAAAAATGGAGGAAGAGAATTGCATCTATCTTATTCTTTATAAGATAGGTAGTGCATATAATGTGTTTGTATATACCTTTTATGCCATGAGAGAGGCTCTAGGGAAAGGTTATGAAAAACCCACTCTTGAGTCCTTTTTTGTTGCTTTGATTAGAGAGGAAGATAAGCTTGTACAACTTGGAGTGATCAACACTGCAGGTACGTCCAAAAAAGCCTTAGTTTCCCAACAGAAAGATAAACCCAAGAATCCCAATAATCAACATCCTCGCCACAACAACAAGCAATATAAGGGTCCCAAAAACACTCAAACATATTTTTCTCTGAATGGAGAAAAAGGAGCAAAATATAAAAATAAGAAGACTAACAAACATTGAAAATTTTGTGATAAAGATGGTCATGATGAGTCCAAATGTTTCAAGAAGATGGCAGCTTTAGAAGCAGTGATGAAGAAGCACAACATCAATATTGATCCTACTTATTCTTCTTCTTCTCATGGACATGCAATTTCTGCTTCTGGTTTATCCTTCAATACACCTTCTACTTCTACTTCTGATAAGTGGCTTATTGATTCTTGAGCATCTTATCATATGGCTAAGGATAAAGACATATTTTCTACTCTAAATGAATGTAACACCAAGAAAATATTTGTTGGTGATGATAGATCTCTTAGTGTTGACGGATTTGGAATAGTACAAGTAGAAAATGGTCATTTCAATGATGTATTTTGTGTTCCAAGTCTTTCTTGTAACTTTCTATCAGTATATCAAATCACTCATTCAGGTGAAGGTAAAACCGTAGAGTTTTCACCTCACCAAGTTGTAATCAAGGATCTAAAATATCCTAATAATGGTCTTGCAAATAGAATTATTGATGATATTACCAGGTTGTACAAGTTTCACAACTTTGGGTCATCATTTTTTTCATCAGTTTTTATAGCCCATAGCGATGATCTGAGAAAACTTTGGCATGAGCGGTTTGGTCATATAAACTATCGCTCATTTCATCCACTATGTAATCAACAGATGGTGACTGGTCTTCCTCTTGTTTCATGCAGAGATGGTGTTTGTGTTGATTGTGTTCTTGGAAAACATCATCAGGATAGTTTTGAAAAGTGTACCTCTTGGCACGCCCCAAGTCCTTTGCAGCTTGTTCATAGTGATTTGTGTGGTCCACTTTCTTCTCCTTCTTTTTCTGGGTGAAAGTATTTATTAACTTTCATTGATGACTTTTCCATATGTACTTGGGTTTACTTCTTAAAACTTAAGAGCGAAGTTTTTGACAAGTTTTTGGCCTACAAGGCCCTTGTAGAAAATCAATCTGGACATCAAATTCAAAGGTTAAGAACATATAATGGAGGCAAATATGTGAACAATAATTTTACAAATTACTGCACTACAAAGGGAATCCAAATGCAACACACTGTTCCATTTACACCACAACAAAATGGTGTTTCTAAGAGAAAGAACCGTACATTAAAAGAAATGGCTAATTATATGATCCAACCTAAGGGATTAAGTCTAAAGTATTAGACGAAATTCATCAACTGTGCAAATTACATAGTAAATCGCACTCCCACAAAGGCTCTTAAAAATATAACACTGGAAGAATCTTGGACTAAAATTAAACAAGACGTAAGTCACTTCCATGTATTTGGCAGTATAGCATGGGCTCACATTCCTAATGAGAAAAGGAAAGCATTGTAGCCTAAAATTGAGAAGTGTATATTTGTTGGTTATTCTGAAGATGTCAAATGTTACAAACTTCTTCAATCACATTGTAATGAAATTATTATTATAAGAGATGTTAAATTTGATGAAAATCTCTTGGTATGCAAGCCTAATTCGACGTTTGTTCCTTCTTTGGTCTGTGAGCCTAATTCGACAGTTGTGCCTTCTTCGACCTACGAGTCATCTTTGGCATTTGTGCTATCTTCTGATCTATTTTCTTCTTCAGATGATGACAGTGAGGATGAAAATCCACCTCTATGTGCTCACCCTCCTCCAGATGAGTCCTTTGAACCTGAACTAGCACCAACTCCACCGCATCCTAGATCGGTGTGTTCAACATGAGAAGCAACTGGTGATCTTGTTGGTGATCCTTCAATCAGCGACAGACATGTTCACAATTCCAGCAAGCCTCTTCTCTTTTGGCTCAAGTTTCAGAAAATCATGATCCAGAGACATTTGCAAAAGCTACAGGTCATCCAGACTGGGATACAACAATGAATGAAGAGTATCATTATTTAATGGAAAACGATACTTGGGATCTTGTACCTCTTCCAAAAGGAAGAAAACTTGTCATATGTAAATGGGTATATAGAACTAAGTATGCATAAGATGGAAGTGTTGAAAGACACAAGGCTCATTTAGTTGTCAAAGTATTTTCCCAAGTTGAAGGAATTGACTATCATCAAACCTTTTCCCCTGTAGCCAAAATGAATTCCATCCTCCTTGTTGTTTCCCTTGTTGCCTCACATAAATGGCAGGTCCATCAGATGGATGTTAAATCCGCCTTCTTGCATGGAAATTTGCAAGAATAAATATACATGGAACAACCTCCTAGCTATGTACATAATGACTCTAGCCTTGTTTTTTGCCTTAAGGAATATCTTTATGGTCTCAAGCAAGCTCCCCGAGCTTGGTATGCCAAAATGGACACCTTTCTTATTGCCACTAGATTTTCTAGATTACATTCTGATCCTAATGTCTATACCAAGAAAGTAGGAAGCCATATCATAATCCTTGTCCTTTATGTTGATGACCTTATCCTTATTGGTAGCGACTCAAAACTTTTAAACCATGTGAAAACTAGCTTTAAGAAGAAATTTGANAAATGACAGACTTAGGCTTTTTGCACTATTTCCTTGGCCTCTAAGTTTTTCAAACCAATGAAGGAATTTTTCTTTCCCAGTGTAAGTATGCTTGTGACCTTCTTATTCACTTTCACATGGATGATTGTAAACCAACCCCTTATCCCTTCTAGTCTGGAGTCAAGCTTACTACCACCTATACTTCTCCTGCAGTTGATTCCACCCTGTACCATCAGTTAGTTCGTAGCCTCTTATACTTGACTCATACCCATCCTGATATTTCCTTTTTTGTTGGTCTTTTTTCTCAGTATATGCAAATGCCCCATGAAAGCCATTGGAAAATAGCTAAAAGGATACTTCACTATGTTTGTGGTATAGTTCAGTTCAAGATACATTACAATTCAAAGGGGACTCCTTTATTGGTTGGTTTCACTGATTCAAATTGGGTCGGCGGCCTTGATGATCAGAAGTCTACTGTAGGTTATGTTGTCAGGCTTGGTTCAAGACCTGTCACTTGGGCCTATAAGAAATAATAGGCTATTGCACTTTCTTCAACAAAAGCAGAGTACCAAGTAGTGGTAAATGCAAGTCAGTAAGCCCTGTGGCTTTGACGGATCCTTTCAGAGTTTGGATTCCAGCACCAACATCCGACCAGACTTTGGTGTGACAATCAGAGTACCATCAAGCTCGCCAAAGACCTAGTTCAACATCAGTGTAGAAAACACATCGAGCTACACATGCACTTCATCAGAAATCTCATTCATGATTATGTTATTAAAGTGCTCTTTTTCCCTACAGAAGATCAAGTTTCATACATTTTCACAAAGTCTCTTACAGAAGTGAAGTTTTCCAAACTTTGATCTATGTTAGGAGTTCAAGAAGTTGTCATTAAGGGGGGATAGGCTCTAATGCCTCCATCCTTATCCTATTGTGTCACTCTTGTAAATCCTTCAATCCTATTCCAAGTTGTTCTTAAAGGGGGTTGTTAGGATATTTATACACTTAGGAGTTAGTTAAGATCTACTTGGTCTATTGTGTCATTAGGTAAAAGTGTGTTTTCTAGTGTGTTTCTTTAGTATGCATATGTAGTTAGGAAACCCGATGGTCACAATATATTCCTGACATAGAGTGATCCAACGGTTCTTACTCTCCTTGATCTTAACGGCCATTGATCCATGGATTAACACCCGATTGGTCCATGATATCTATTTAAATATCATGGAGGGTCATTTATCGATGAGATATTGTGACAAACTCTATTGTAAAATATCTCTGTAATATTTTTTCTTTCGCATTAATAAACTGCTCCAAGTGGCTGCATTGGTTGGGGTCATGGATGTTTCCCTGTAGGGGTTTTACCACGTGAAAACATCGGTGTGTTGATATTTGATCTGGTTATGTGAGTGGTTACTGAAGGTGTTCGTCCTCTGTTGGAATACTTTTGTTGTTGAACAAGACCAAGGTATCTCAATCAAATCGTTTTTC
>JASDQU010281231.1:0-11945 GCA_032191745.1 Picea mariana
GGATCAACAGAGACAAGGAAAGCGTTTACAAGTAAGTATATCATTCTTCCTCTTTTGTCCATTCAACACTCTAAAACTAGGGAAAGAGTAGTATTCTATCACGGTTTGTTCCAGATCCGGGTGGATCTGTGGAGATTGGTCTGTGTCCGCACTCACGAATTTATCCTTGAACAACTACCATACCTACAACAACCCTTTGAGATCGATATAGATGCTTCAGACTATGTTTTGGGCATCATTCTCACTCAGCATGACCACTCCATGGCCTATCATAGTGAGACACTATCAGATGTTGTCCTTAAGTACCCTACTTACGACAAAGAAATGTATTCCATTATGCAAGCCTGCCGCCAGTGGAGACATTACATTCTTGGGAAGGAGCCAGTCATCCACACTGGTCATAAGCCACTACAATTCATGCAGACACAAGGAAACTTGCACAATGACCTCCATCAAAAGTGGTCCATACAATTGCAACAGTTCCACCTCAACATCAATTAAAAAATAGGAATCACCAACCGCACTGTTGATTTCCTCAGCAGACTGCCAGTTGCGGCATTCGCCACAGTGCTAGACTCTTGTAGCCAGGAGACCTCTGGATGGCACCAACTCTATTAGACAGACTCAAACTTCACCACCAACTACCAAATGTTGGGTGCAAACGCAGTTGTCGATAATTTCCATCTTCAAGATGGGTTGTTGTGTAATTTGGGCCATATTTGTGTTCCATAAAGTGAGTGAGTGAAGCTGATCTTGGAATCCCACTACAGTCAGGTGGCAAGACACTTTGGCATCGAAAATACAATAGCGATTCTATAGAAACATTTCTACTAGCCGAAACTTCGACAGGAAGTCAATAAGTATATCAGGTCCTGCACTGCCTATGCTATTGCCAAAATGACCACTAAGAAATAGGGCTTATACACCCCTCTTCCTACTTCTGACAATCCATGGGAATCCATTTCAATGGACTACATGTTGGGCCTCTCATCCACCAAGCAGGGAAATGACTATGTTTTTTAGTTTGTTGATCGCTTTTCTAAGATGACGATTCTGGTTGCTTTCAAGAAGAGAATTACAACAGTGGCCACTGCTAATCTCTTCTTTGAACGAGTCTGGGTAGATTTTGGAATCCCAAAAAACATTGTCTCAGATCGGGACATTTGATTTCTTATCACATTTTGGTCGATCCTATAGTCACTGCTGGACACCAAGCTCACCAAATCCACGAACTTAAACCCCCAAACAAGAGGACAAACCGAGGTCATAAATCGAATGATTGTGCATATCCTTTGAATGTATAATTCAAAGCACCCTCACACATGGGATGAGAGCCTTCCCTATGCCCAACATATCTACAACCGACCTCTGCATAGCTCAACCAACCACAACCCCTCTCAGGTGGGGTTGGGATTCCAACCATTGGGTCCCATAGATGTTGCACTTCCCCTTGTGGTCACCTTGACCGACTCATCTCCTGCTCCAACTGAAGCTGACAAAGCCACCCGGTTCATTGAGTGGATCCATCACATCCACCAACAGGTTCAGGATATCTTACAAAAGTCCAATGACAAGTATAAGAAGTGCCATGATCAGCATCAGGTGCCACATATGTTTTAGGTGGATGACAAAGTTTCGTTGCACTTGCAGAAAGAACGCCTTACAGGACCCCATCGGAAGCTTCACCCACTCCATTATGGGTTGTAAACCATCAACAAGGACATGGGGGATAATGATTTTCAGCTCAACATTCCTCCTTTCCTTAGCCTGCACCCAGTGTTCAACGTGGATCTCCTTCACCCTTATTTCCCACCATTATTAGACACCTCAGAAGTAGTATAACAACTGACACCAATAGATCTCAACCCTAATGTTACGCATTATTTTCTTCATCCCTATGAACGTTAATGATGTTAACCTATCTGTTGCCTTTAGAGGGGTTAGTGGCCTGAATTCCTAAAGAAAGAAGAGAGAAGAACTTTGCCTGAGAGAAGAAGTTGTATTTTCCTTTGTAAAAACCCTATTAAAGAGGATTTCCATAGACTACTCTATACATAGGGTGTGAAAATGCTTGATTTCCATAGGTGGCACTATAGCTATGGTGTGGAGACCATTGTACATGGGAAAAACAAGCATTTTCTCGATTCTTCTAGAAGGAGAAGCTTTTATGGTGAGGTGGCCTCCGAACGGTTTGGATCTTACTCACTTTCATGATTTAATGGGATCATCCTAACCTCCTCAGCTTATCCTCTTCAGCTTATAAAAGGAGATTACCTATCATGGAAAAGGTTAGAAGTTTTTTTGGCTTGAGATTGTTAGCTTGGTTAGAGTGGATATGAGCTTTGATTTGTCAATATAGATTGTGAGTATCTATCAGATCCATGGTCTCAGAATCCTTGGAGAAAGAAGTGTGTGGGAAGCAAGGATATGTTGGAAGGAACCTAACAACATCAAGTTATTTGGTTGTATCTTTCTTCCACATTCTTTAATACAGATATACTTTTCTTTCCTATATGAATTTTATTTGTCCATATTGTATGAATCCTTGATCACGTACATAGTTTCATATCAAATAGAATCTGTTATTATTGTCTTCGTTGGCTTGTGCTTATTTGCAGATATTTCTCATAAACCTTGTGATGAAGCTTGGATTACATTGGCAAAGTCAGATCTTCGATATTTAAAAGGTATGTTCTAGATCCATTTCTCATTTGATAATTGAAAGCTAAGGAAAGAGTAGTGTTTTGTCATGTTTTTTTCTAGTTTCGTAGTGAATCTAGGGGGATTGATTTGTGTCCACACTTAACAATTAGCCTGATAACAAAATTGTTGATTCCGCTGGGAAAACATATTTTTTACTAGTTTGTATTTATTTCTTTCTTTGATTGCTTGGTTTCTGTTTTTTGAGTCACTGGGAGATCCATCTTGACTCTCTGACTGTTAAAATTCAGTAGAAAACCTTCTTAATTCTTTAATTTTTTCCATTTTTGTTTGATTTTTGCACCCTGCTTTGAGGAACTGTGCGGTGAATTAGGATTTCCACACCCTATCTGTTTATATCAGTGTGGAAACTTCGCACCCTACCCATTTCTGGCCTGTGAAAATCAAGGATTTTTGCATTGTGCTAGTCTTCCAGCTTGCGGAGATTGTGAAAAAAATTGTTTTTTGGTGGTTTTCCCTGCCCAGATCTATGATGTGGTTCTGGGGTGATTTGTTGGGTCTGATTAAGTTTGCTTGAAAAAATTTGAATCTGCTTTCAACCATATTTACCTTATTTTTTCTTTGTTTTCTTTTGAAATATTTGATCTCTTTCTTTGAGTGTCTTTCTGTTACAAAACATTGTTTTTTCTTTAGAATTGTTCAGTGAAAGAACTTCTTTTTCTTTTATTGAATAGTTTGTGTTAAAAGAGAAAATTTGTTTTGGTTTCTTTGTTTTATATAGATTTTCTATTGCTTTTAGCCTATCTTTAAAACAAAATTTTTTAATTTTCTTGCTTTGCATTAGTTTGGGGACATCCTTGCATTTGACGTAGCGAAATTACAAGTTTTTTTGCATTTTTTGGTCTCGAATTTTGAAATTGTTTCCCCCTCATGGTCGGGGGGGATTGATGAGTTTAATAAAGTTTTGGGACATTGTGCATCTAGGAATGATAAAAAAATTCTACTTCTCGTAATATAGCTTTCATCGAAGTGAAATATTTTCATTCTCATTTCTTTGCATTGTTTAGAGTTGGTCAAAACATCATTTAGTCCATGCCATCTTCCTCTCGAGTAACAACAGCCTTAAAATAAAATGCTTATACAAATTTATTAGACATTTTTATATTTTCTGGTAGCAAACCTACATTAGCTTAGTTGCAGGGCTTTGGAATAGGTGTGAAAGATAACTTTCCAAAGTTGCAAACAAACATAGAATATTGTGTTAGGGAGCGGTGAAATCCACTTGCTACATTTTGTCCTGGGAAGCCCTTCTCACACAAGGGTCAAACATGAGGTCGCATTGAGACTGATAGATTTACTCACCCTACTTTGTTGGTCTTGGTGTAGATATTGCGTGTATTATAGGGGTTTCTTGAAAGGTATCCCCACAATGATGAGTGGAAGCCTTTCAAGTTGATTTCGGGCTAGATACCCTGCCTTTGAGCATGGATCGGACTGTCGACTGTTTCCCCAGGCAATACTGTTGTAATTGGTAACCTTAGTGGCCTATCTCTTTAGGGTCTTTACATGAGGTGATTGTGGAGGGGAAAGTCTTGACGGTACCTGGAATCAATGTTGGCCAAACTCACTCGGGATCCTTGGAGGGTATACCCACTATTATGTGTGGGAGCTTGCACCAAGGTGTAAGTCCATTAAGCAGGTTGTCAACATAACTTTTCCACCCACTCTATATCATCCCTTTCTTACTTTGATCCCACGACATTGGATTTCATCACCAATTATTGCGTTCATTGTGAGAAGGTTTTTGTTTGATTGCTTGCTTTCTATATTTTTAGCATGTGTTGTTTGTTTTCCCTAGTGGACTCTAGACTGGATCTTTGTTTTAATGGCGTCAGTTCCTAAAACGACCGATGAAGGAACCCCTTTTCTAGGGGAAAATTTTGTTTTTCCTTCTTACAGAAACATTGGTCCTCCTCACATCGCTACTTTGAGCCTTCCAGGTCTCACAATTGGATTACCGGTATGGTTGTTTTCCACTCAGGTAATCCTGAATGCAACTAGTGCTTTGGTTGTAAGAAATTCCCCCCAAGAACATCAACCTCATGTTGATCCTTCACCTTCTTCACCAATAAGATCTTCTTTGCCTTCTTCACTCGCAAGGTATTCTTCCATTTTATCTTCTTCATTGAGTGAAAGCTCTAAAGCTAGTAACTCGGTGGATAAGAAGAAGAAGAAACGTAAGAATAAGAAGAAGAAAAATAAACAAGGGTCCAAACTTCCAACCAATGCTAGACATGTTGGAAAGAAACCAATTACTATTAATCGTGCCAGGAGTGTTGATGATACCAAGATCATCCAGATAACCTGCAAGCCTAAGTACCCTTGCAGGCTTTGTAAGGGTATCCATCTTCTTAAGGATTTCCCTAGTCTATCCAAGGTTATAGAAGCATAGTCTACACACCCTCACCAACTCATGTTGTCAGCCTCTGAACAACATGTTGATGACCTCCTGTCAACTAGTCATGATACAGTTGGGAAAAAGAAAAGTAGAGTCAAGTTCCCATGTATGATATGTAAAGGGAGTCATCTAACTCACCTTTTCCCTCATATGGATGAAGCCTCAAAATTCCTGGAAGACATGATTGTTTCTTAGCCTCAACTTCCAGTTTCTTATCGCAAGCTTACTCTCGACCCACCTGTAGTTGATGGAATTATCAATCTGGCCCCTTCGTTAGTCAATCCGGTTAATCATGTACTCAATCTAGTCACGTCCTTAGTCGAACCAGTTGACAAAGTGGTCAATTCGATCCCATCCTCAGTCGATCCCACTCTCCCATTAGAAAGTGCAACCCAAGTTCTTGATCCGATCCCATCCTCGGTCGATCCCACTCTCCCATTAGAGAGTGAAACCCAATCGGTCGATCCTACTCTCGCGCTAGAGAGTAAACCTGATACTGCCCATGTTTTTCTCATTGATATAGAATCTACCATGCCAGGGGGAATTCCTTCGTCTCCCGTGGAACCTCCTCCAAGTAATGAGGCCATCCTTTTTAATTGGGGGGCTAACTAGACCTTGTCTTCCCTATCACATTCCTTTCTAGATTACAGTACAAGTTTGTGGTTGGGACGTTCCTCAGACGTTGATAGATGAAGGTGCGTCCATTAGTATTTTTTCCTCTATTGCTTTCCAAGATTTGGGTCGTCCTCAGCTTGCGTCGGTTACACATAATCTATTAGCTTTTAACAAAAGAACCAATCAACATTTAGGGACCCTTCCTCAGTTTCCTGTAACTTTGGGTGAGAAAATTGTCTTTATTGACGTTATGGTAGTCCAAGACCCCTTGGATTTCGCTTTACTCCTTAGGCGGGATTATGTCTATGCCATGAAAGATATTGTGTCCACTCTTTTTTCATGTGATATATTTCCCTCACAATGGAATAATTGTGACTATTGATCAAATTTCATTCATCTGTCCTGACTAGATGACCTCCCTAAATGGTTCTTATATGTCGACAGTATTGCCCACACCACAAGTTAATTATGTGGTGTTATCTCCCATGCATTCAACTGTTGATGAAGATGAGCCTCTTACTATACGCTCAATATAATATGACTTAGATCTGGTAGTTGACATGGTGATCTCTTTGGTAGGGCTATTGGAGCCTAACCTCCTTACCCCTATTGTGACCCTCGACATGTGTTCCTTCCAGAGTGTGTTTATTTCATCAAATGAAGATCTCTTGGAGGCCATGACCGAGTTTTGTCCCTTGACACGGTGTCCTTACAGAGCACAATCCTCTTGGAAGTTGTGATCAAGAAACCAACACGAGCATGATTTTCTGATTTCAAGATCATTAAAAAATGAAACCAGCCATGACCATGATTTTTTTATTTCAAGATCGTTAAAAAATGAAACCAGCCTTGAGCATGATTTATGATTTCAAGATCGTTACAAAATGAAACCAGTTGTGAGGATATTTTTTGTGTCTCTGTGGCAACCTCATTAAAAAAATGAAACAAAGGTTACGAGCATAGTTCATGTTTTTGTGTCAAGCTCATTAAAAAATGAAACAAAGGTCTAGGGATTGAACCTCAATTCTCGAGCATAGTTCTTGTTCCTGTGTCAAGATCGTTAAAAAATGAAATAAGTTTTCCCCCTCTCTATTTGAGTCAAGTCCTTCGTCTAGTATTTGAAGCTTCATTTCATCCCCCTTTGCAGTTGGATGAAATGAAGCTTGGGGGGCATTGCTTCTAGACTCTAGAATTCATGCTGAAGTTAAGCCACCACACCTTCTTAAGTTGGGGGCTAAGTACCAACCGTCTCTGAATAATGTGTTGGGAAGTTCAAGCATAGTTTTCTATGGTTCAAGCTTGTGTAAAAGTGAAACCACCTACCTCAAGCATAGTTTTCTATGGTTCAAGATTGTGTAAAAATGAAACTAGGTCCAAGCATAGTTTTGTTTAGTTTTAAACTTGTGAAAAAATAAAATCTATCCCAAGCATAGTTTTCTTTTCTTTTAAATCTTGCGTAAAAATCAAAACAATCTCGAGCTTAGTCTTTGTTCTTTCTCATGCTCATAAATACATGAGAATAAGTTATCGATCTTACTCTTTGTTCTTTCTCATTCTTGTAAAAACGTGAGAATGTAATCGAGTATACTTTTATCACTTTTTCAGACTCGTAAAGGTTATACGAAAAATGAACACCCTGGAGTTCCATTTAAGCTCTTTTCGGACACTCTAAACATGAAAATATTCGCTAGCGATCTTGTTCTTTTCATGCTCATTAAAGTATTAGAAAGCATGTCTTTTGAGGGTTAGTTTATCTCTTTTTCAGTCTTATCAGACTACTTTATGAAAAAGGACATTTTGGAGTTTTCTTTCTTTGGATTTGTTAAACAAACATCGAAAGACCCATATGGGACCAAACCAATCCTTCTTAGGGCTTATTAAACATACTCCAAAGGACTCATCCAAAGGATGAGCTTACAGTTCAAGAATATGTTATCCTCCTCAAGCTTGTGTAAAAATAAAGAGGTACTCGCCAGAAATGGCAGGGGAAAATTGGGAAAGAAATGTATTTAAACCTGTATTCTATGGAAGAGTCACCTTTGAACATGACACCCTTTCACTTGCTTTGTGTCTAGGTTGAAAAATCCACTTGTCTCTTGATCATACTCATTTATAAGATTGCAATTTTGGTTTGTGATCCCTGTTGTTGAGTCAGTGTTTCCAAGATAGTTGTTGTGTCATCAATATGTTCAAAGAGAATTTCAACCCAGAAAGCTTTCTATTGCGTCATCCATTTCTGCAGTCCTTAAGCCTTCTATTGCGTTGACCATCCCTGAGTTAGTCCTGAGTCACTAGTTACTCTGATCTACTTAAAATCTTGTTACCCATTTCATGTCATTAATGGGGGATACATTAAGGCCCCTCTGTGACGAGTCTTTTCCTATTGACTTCAGCTCATTATCTAGGAATTAGACTTAGAAACCAATTGGTACCTTGCAACTTGCATGCCTCAATGGCAGGTTTCCTCTCTTTCGACAATGGGTTTTAATTATTAACCCTTGATTGGGAGATTCCGCGGAGTGTTCGACTTCAGCTCATTAATTCACGTTCGTTGGATTGTATTAGTGTACCTTGGGAGTCATTGACATTAATGGTGATTTCCCTCGCACTTGTTAATGGTTCTCATCATTGACTGGTAATCAAGTGGTTTCTACCATGTTCAACTTCAGCACCTATAATCACATGGCTAGATTCGTACTATAGAGTGGTGGAGATGAAGACCCTGAATCTTTTCTCACAGATTTAGGTTGCATTGGAGTATATTCAGTTTGTACTATTGCATAGATCCACATTGTATGTCTCATGGATATGTTCAAATTTGAGTCTTTAACACATAGATCCACAATGTATTTTTGGTGGCTATGTTCAGATTTGAGTCATAATGGCTTGGATCCACAATGTATGTTTGGTGGCCATGAACTATATTACTTGACATGGACCATTGCATGCTGGAATTTATGCTTTGATTCACATGTATTCTGAGTATGGGAATTCCTACCTCAGTAATGATATATTATTTTACTGTACTTCCTTGTTTGTTGGTAGGTTTTTGACTGACATGTTCCTTGTTCCCTACAAACACTCGACAAAGTATTTCAGCTGTCACTCTATTCTAACTTCATACTTTGGGGGATCTTTGTTACACATTATTTTCGTCATCCCTATGACCATTAATGATGTAAACCTATCTGTTTCCTTCAGAGGGGTTAGTGGCCTGAATTCTTGAAGAAAGAAGAGAGAAGAACTTTGCCTGAGAGAATAAGTTGTATTTTCCTTTGTAAAAACCCTATTAAAGAGGATTTCCACAGGATACTCCATACATAGGGTGCGGAAATGCCTGATTTTCGTAGGTTGCATTGTAGCTAGGCTGTAGATTTTTCGCAGGTTTCTCTAGATCTAGGGTGCGACGACCTTTGTACGTGGGAAAAATGAGCATTTTCTCGATGCTTCTATGGTGAGGTGGCCTTCGAATGATTTGGATCTTACTCGCTTTCATGATTTAGTGGGATTATCCTAACCTCCTCACCTTATCCTCTTCATCTTGTGAAAGGAGAGGAGCTCTCATGGAAAAGGTTACAAGTTGTTTTGGATTGAGATTGTTAGCTTGGTTAGAGTGGCTATGAGATTTTCTTTTTCAAGATAGATTGTGAGTAGCTATCAGATCCATGGTCTCAGAATCCTTGGAGAAATAAGTGTGTGGGAAGCGAGAAACTTTTAGAAGGAACTTGACAACATCAAGGCATATGGTTGTATATTTCTTCCACATTATTTAATACATATATACTTTTCTTTCCTATATGAATGTTATTTGTCCATATGTATGATTCCTTCATCACGTACATAGTTTCATATCAACTAGACTCGATTATTCTCGTCTTCATTGTCTTGTGATTATTTGCATATATTTCCCATAAACCTTGCGAAAAAGCTTGGATTACATTGGTGAAGTTGGATCTTCGATATTTAAAAGGTATTTTATAGATCCATTTCTCATTTGATAATTGAAAGCTAAGGAAAGAGTAGTGTACTGTCTTGTTTTGTTCTAGTTTCGTAGTGAAGATAAGGGGGATTGATTTGTGTCTGCACTTAACAATTAGCTCGATAACACCCGACTACATACAACATGCATCTAATTATCATATTGTGGACACACAGATCAAGGGCACTCAACAGCAAAGGATCCACATTTATCGAGTCGTCAAAGTAGGGCAGCTCCTGCACCAAGGCAAGTGGCTCACCCAGGGCTAAATTCATCAGAAATTTCCTCATCTGATGGGGGAACTCAACGCAATGGAGACCATTGCTTCCTAAGGAGGGAGGATTGATCCAAGTGGATATCAGTGGCCACCCACCTTTTCCAATTGGCTCAAAATAATTTTCTGGCAATTTTGGTAATTTACTATTTTTTGCAGTTTTTTGGGTCCTAAAACTTCTAGAGTTGTTTTGAGGCCCTAAACGACGTTTTTTGGGAAAAGGGGAGAAACATGGAAGTTCATTCGATGTTTCTCAAACCAAAGTTGTATTCCTTGGATTGATATTTCTAACGATGTATTGAGCGTTTCAAACGAAGATCGTATGCAAATGTTACGACCCCGGGAAGTTGATGTACTGACTTACCCAAACAGGGCCCACATGAATTTTGACACTTCATCTCCTAGGGTTAGGTTTTTGGATGTCTAGGGTTTTTGAAATTCTTGTTTATTGTTATTCAGAGACTCAATGTAACCATCTTCTTGTGAATAAGCGCAGTCGTCACATCGCTTCTCAAAGATAAGCCGCCAGCATTCCAGCAAGTGTAATATACTAGATATAAAAAGTATGCAGAACATAAATAAAATGCTAGAAATGCCAGAATAACAACAATATAACTAAAACAATCACCACAATAGCACTGAAATGATATAAGAATAACAACATAAATAACACTTTGATTTCGAAAGCAATGTTCACGAGTCTCTTTGAGGGGGCTGTTCGTGCTCTTTTCGTCAATGTGTGAGAAAAAAGTGAGCACTTACATGCCTAGTTGGGCTCTGCTAGTCATGACAGCTGTAATGTAAAAGGTTAGAAAGAAAACAATAAAGCTATTAACAAGAATTAAACAAAAACTAAATAACAACATGAGCATAAAAACAAAAACTAAAAACAAGTGACAATGGAACAATATCACCAATAGATAGGCTGGTCTGATTGATGAAATCCAAAGATACACAAAGGAGAAAGAGGACTTGGGTCCCTTCCCTCTCCAATGGAAGGCTCTTGAGGCCCTCAATTGATTGCTCTCCTTACAAATGAAAGATGAAAGTGTGAGTGAAAGAACTCCAAGCTTATCCACTCTAGTGAGAGATGGAAAGATTATGAAATGGTGTTGATTATGTCTATTACCAAAGAATGAGTCTCTAGTAATCTCAACAGCATAACAATACAAAGAATTCCTTGAAGAAATGATGGTCATTCATGGCTTTTTATAGCCAAGATTTGAGCTATTATGCAACCCCTTTTGAATGTGAAAAGAGGCCCTTTAGGGCACCATTAGGTCTTTGACCAGCCTCCCCACGCAGATTGAGCTCCGATTTGATGTCAAATCGACTTGGGAGCTGATCCAATAGTGGTTGGGAGGCCGACCAGTTTCATAAATGCGTCGTTTGGCAGGCGCGCGGGTTTTGCACCCCATAGCCGCACTTATGCGCCCGATATACAATGATGTTGCGCGCATGCACGCGTTCTCAGTGGGTGCAATGCGCTTTTTAATTTTTTAGCCATTTTTGTATAGTTTTGGCTCTTTTGCTGTGCAGTGGAACTAATCCTTGTGCCATGAATGACTGTTTTTCTGTGCTGATGATGCGGAGTTCTTGTCGCCCTGTGCGGACGAAATTTCAGTGATAAAAGATGCCCCCTGATGGATGAGGTTAGGAGCAAAACGTATAGCCGAAATGCATCAATGTTTCTTTGACTGAGAATGGTGTGGTAAGGGAGAGCAAGAGTGAGACCGTATAGAGCAATCCGTTGGAGAAGACAGGAACTTGTAGATCCGACCTTCCACAAGGTGTGAAACAATATACAAGTGTGTACAAATGAGGCGGGCATGCCCCATGCTCATGTAATGTAACTCTGAAGAAAAAGATGTCTGAATTGTTGATGTAGACGACTGCAGCGCCCTCGGGGGCGGAACGAGAAAGGCAGAAGACAATTCTGCAAAGGAACATACTATGAA
>JASDQU010281232.1:11818-22218 GCA_032191745.1 Picea mariana
AGGAATTATCAACTAAAGTCAATAGTAACCAGTCTTTGAGTTCAAGGAGGGGAGGTTTAGCCATACTACTCAACATTTTCCTTATTTTTTGTCAATTCTTACACATATGAGCGATGTGAACCAACCATGTATTCGATACTTGCTCAGGGAAGACATAGAGAGAATTTTGGCACATGTCTTCATATCCATTATTAGGACACGATGTAGTAAGAATAAAAGATGTTGTAGTTGCATATCCATTGGATCTCGTGAAAATTTAGCAGTAGACTCATACAAATTCCTTATTAGCATTATGCTCTTTGTAGTATATATTGTTTGTAGAGTCAATAAGGTAGGATTTAAGGGAACTATCTAGGTACCAAATTTTGAACAATCTTCTCTCATTGGTTTTAATTTATTATCATTTGCACTTAACCATAGTAGTCTTTTTTGCTCAGAATTCCACACCCATTAGTTCTCCAACCAGGACATCAATTGAGGATTGTGATTTAAAATGATAATTATTGGTTACACATAACTATAAGAGGCCAATACCATGCCTCATAACAATATGAAGCATGGTATGGACATTTGATTTACTAAGAAAGATTTGCATATAAGACAATTCCCTTTGATGCATCTATGAACTAATATGAAGCATGATATGGACATTCAAGATTTATTGAGAAAGATTTGCATATAAGAAAATTCCCTTTGATGAATCTATGAATTATAGGAAGGTTCTCTCGAAACCAATGTTGGGGGATGAAGTCTTGAACTTGAAAGTTAGGTGGTCTATATAAACAAATAGGATATATCAATCACTTTTATGATAAATATCTAAGATTAGGGTTAGGGTTTTAAATTAGGATAATGGTCATTAGTCTTTCACATATTCTAACTAATCTGTGTATATCAAATATTTGAATTTTAATGTACTAGATATTCAATGATAAACTTGAAAGGCATCCAAATATGAAAATAGACCTGAAAGGCATCCAAATATGAAGATAATATAAAATAGTAATATGATACCCTCTAACATCCCCTGAATAGTTATTATTGCATTATTTTATAGGTAGAGATAATAGTGTCACGTTAATCATGACAAGGAAAATAAATTTTAAATAGTCCATATGAAGTCTAACAATTTAAGTTACATGTCAAAAATTTTAACAACTAGTTAACCTTGCAATGTTCAAGTAATTAAGCTAATGCATGGTGGGAGAGACATGTTGGAAATATTAATTATAAGTCGTAAATTTTATGTTTATGCAAATTTTGTTTAAAGTCTGATAGCATAAGCTCTGTCTCTGAAATTATGCAAAAGTTGTTGGAGCTGAAGCTCTGCAAAATATTGTGTTTTGTAACAGTACGCAACATATGAGATGGGTAATTTATTTGTGTGATTGGTTTCTGAGTTTTGTTGTGTTCGAACACTTCAAAAAGATCTTCTCTCTGTTTCATCATAAGATTAAGTATATTTATAAGTTCTTGATTCCGCATTGAAAATATATATGTGAGTTTATGTGTTGAGAGTAACACAGTGACAATAAATCACTTTACTAAGTGTTATCATCACAACACGAATTCTACCGCAATATGAGAACTGTGTAGTAAGTTTTGAATGATCAACGATGAAGTATTGTAGTGAACAACATTTGTAATTGTGATGTGCTGAGTATGTCTATGCCCTATAGATCCTAGATCTGGTATCAAAGCATGCTTATCAAAGAAGGTTTTATCAAAGTAAGTTTCAAAGAGAAACAACTTTGTTGTAAAGTGAAATCATAACTTCTACTTCAAATATGAAACCTCCCACTTTTATAGGAAGTTATGGTCCTTGACCATGAAGGCATTATTTTAGGGTCAAGCTGTGTGGAAGATACTCCAAAAAGGATATGTGAAACCGGTAGATGAGGCAACAAAAAATTCTCTCAAACAAGCTAAGAAGGATGCTTTAAAAGATCAAAGGAAGAAGGATGGAAAGGCAATGTTTTACAGACATCAAGCCATGCATGAGAGGATACTCCCAAGAGTTGCATCAACAAAGCAAGCCAAGGAAGCATGGGACATACTAAAAACTTCTTATCAAGGTATGGACAAAGTCAAGACTTCAAAAGTACAAATTCTTAGAAGATATTTTGAAAGTCTCTCAATGAAAGATTCAGATTCAATAGATTCATTTTACACCCATGTTATTGTCCTAATAAATCAGATCAAGTCTCATGGAGAAACCATAGAATATAGGAAGGTTGTTGAGAAAGTACTTAGGAGTCTTCCTCCTAAATTTGATAATCTTGTTGTGACTTTAGAAGAGAACAAAGATTTGAGTGAGTTTAGTCTAGATGAGTTGGAAGCCTCCCTCATTAATCATGATCACAAATTAAATAGATCAAATATGTCATTAGAAAACACATTTTCCATGCAGTCATATATAAGTCGTGGAAGAGGAAGGGGGAGAGATAACTTTAGAGAAAGAGGAAGGAGTTCTGCTAGAGGACGACACAACAAATACTCATGGAAGAGGTCAAAATAAATATAACGTTCACTCAAGTAATCAAAGATTTGATAAATCAAAGATTCAATGCCATTGATATAAAACATATGGTCACTATGCATATGAATGCAGGAAGAGACAATTTAATCAAAACAAGCAAGGTCAAGATCAGTGACACAACACAAATAGTCCAAGAAACCCTAGGTTTATGCCCTGTGTTGAATCAATGCATACAATTTTCCGTATTAAATGCAATGTTTCTCAAGAAATTCCATGTGACATATGGTATCTATAATCAAGCTACAATAATCACATTACAAGAAACTTAAAATTGTTTTGTAGTTTGGATAAGTCAGTCGAAACTAAAGGTACACTTGGAACCAATATACAAACCGCTTTCTTAGGTAAAGGCAGTATTAACATTCTAACTAAACAAGAGGAGAAAAAAAGTTATGTATGATGTATATTATGTTTCTGGTCTAAAATATAATTTGATGAGCACAAGACAACTGTTACAAAAGGGTATAGAATATACATGGAAGATAACAATTGTGTGATCTTGGAAAGATATCCAAGCAATCATCTTATTACAAGAATTCATATGACAAGAAACAAAATTTTTCCATTGACATTGAAGCCAACTATGAATTGAAAAACACCACAAGTTGTCCATGAAGAAAAATATGCGCACTCTAACACTACATTTACAATATAAAGCAAAGAAGGTAGTGCATGTAGTTTCAAGAAAAGAGAAGACAGTGGTGCAGAGTTGCATGAAACATTCCGATCTAAAGGGTAGGATGATTCATGGCTATAGAATTTCAGATTTGGACATTTAAAGTTTGGAGGTCTAAAGCTGCTACATACAAAGGATATGGTGAAAGGTTTTCCATTAATTGAAAAACCAGAAACAATATGCGCATCTTTGGAAAGCAACATGGAGAGTCATTTCTAGTTGGCAAGTCATATAGACTAAAAGCTCCACTAGAAATAGTACATTCAAATATCTATGGACCAATGAAAACACCATCTGTAGGAGGCATCACCTATTTTCTTACATTTATTGATGATTTCTCAAGGAAAACATGTATTTATTTTCTAAAACATAAATATGATGCATTTGGTTGTTTTAAACAGTTCAAATCACTTGTGGAGAAGCATAGTGGTTATTACATCAAGTTTCTAAGAACTAACAAAGGAGGTGAATATGTTTCAAGAGAGTTTCAAAACTTTTGTAAATTTCATGTCATTCACAATCATTTCATTGTRCGATATACACCACAACAAAATGGTGTTGCAGAGAGGAAGAATCACACCATCATGGAAATGGTGCATAGTATGTTGGCAACTAAACATTTGTCAAAAGAGTACTAGGTTGAGGCAGTAGCAATTACACTGTACATCATKAACATATGTCTGACAAAGAGTGTGAKAAACAAAGTTCCTCAAGAAGCTTGGACAGGTATRAAGCATAATGTTGCTMACTTAAAAGTTTTTTGTTGTGTTGCATACGCACATGTTCCAGATGAGCTGAGAAAGAAGCTAGAYAGYAAAGGATATAAATGGGTATTTTTTGGATACTTTGAGGATACATAAKCATACAAACTATATGATCCTATTGCAAGAAAAGTCATAATCAACCGCGATATTCAATTAGTGGAGAATGAAGAATGACATGGAAGCATAAAAAAGATAGCTAGAATTATTGATTCCATTGGGAGTGATGATATAGAGTATGAAGTGGTTCAAAAAATAATTACAAGCCTGTGTGTAGTTCCTTCCACTCTCGGAACCGTGACACAAATATTAGCTCAAGCTGCTCTAGTAAGACCTGCAATTGCGCAGTCCACACCCAGAGCGCAACAATTTCCATCAAGTAGTCTGAGTAGTTCTACATCTCCAATTCCAACAATAACAAGTCCGTTACCAAGGAATACAAGAATTTTGCGCTACATCTACAATGTTGACACAACAAATTCATCTTCAGTCTTTTCTCTATTTTCACAAATAGATCATCCATTAAATTTTGTAGAAGATTTTTGGGCACAAGCCATGGATGGAGAAATTAAATGCATAGAAAACAATCAAACATGGAAATTGGTATATGTACGTGAAGGTAAGGTTGTGATAAGTGTCAAGTGGATTTATAAAACCAAGAAATATGCAGATGGAAATGTGCATAAGCACAAGGCAAGAATAGTTGCAAGGGGTTTAACACAACAACCTATAATAGATTTCAATGAAAAATTTGCACCATTTTCACACATGGACACAATCAAAACTCTATTGCCCATTGTTAAACATAATAAATGGCATGTTTATCAAATGGATGTAAATTCATCATTTTTGAATGGACATTTAGAAAAAGAATTATATGTGAAACAAACACAAGGCTATGCTATTCCAGGACAAGAAAAGAAAGTATAAATATTGAAGAAGGAATTGTATGGATTAAAGCAATCTCCCAGAGCTTGGTACAGTCACATAGATTCCCACCTCACTCAAAATTGATTTCAAAGAAGTGAATGTGAGCCAACACTATATATCAAAGCCAATCAACAAGGTAATATGTTAATTTTTTTCTTATACATAGATGATTTGATTTTTACAGATGATTTTGGCATAGAACAATTTAAGTCAGTCATCAAGGATGAGTTTAAAATGAATGATTTGGGGCTTATGAGATATTTTATAGGCATTGAAGGTCACCAGTCCAAAGCTGATATATTTATTTTACAATCTAAATATGCACATGAAATTTTGAAAATATTCAACATGAAAAATTCTAAAGTAGCCCCAACGTGTGTCATAATAGGATTGAAGCTAAGCAAGGAATATGAAGGGTCCAAGGTGGATCCTACATTGTTAAAAAGGATGGTAAGTAGCCTTATGTATATGACGACAAAAAGGCCTAATATTATGTATGGAGTGAGCATGATTTAAAGGGTCATGGAAACTCCAAAAGAATCCCATTGGAAGGCACACTTTTTTTTGAGATATGTGAATGGAACAAAAAAATGTTGCATTGAGTATTCTACTTCAGAAGATTTCATACTTATTGGATACACTGACAGTGATTGTGGAGGAAACATAGATGTCAGGAAAAGTACCTATGTGTACACATTTCATTTTGGAACATGTATAGTGTCATGGGTGTTAAAGAAGCAACCCATTGTGACTTTCTTCAACTGAAGCTGAGTATTTTGCAGCTACAAGCACAACTTGCCAAGCAGTTTAGATGAGAAGAATGTTAAGGGATTTGCTGCAGGAACAACATGAACCAAATATAGTGTTTTGTGACAACAACGCTGCCATCATGTTATCCAAGAATCATGTGTTTCATAAGAAAACCAAGCACATTGATACAATTTATCATTTTATCAGAGAATTGGCGAATAAAAAGGAACTTTGCTTAGACTTTTGCAGGTATACTGAACAAATTGCAGATATATTTACAAAAGATTTGGCAAGGTATGGATTTCAAAATCTACAAAGTTGTTTAGGAGTTAGCGCAGTAAAAAATGTTTGATAGTACATGTCAATTTAAATTTTGATGTTAATTTTTTTTGTTTTTTGTAACCCCACCCACTTATAATTAAGGGGGAGTGTTGGAAATATTAATTATAAGTCATGAATTTTAGGTTTATGAAAATTTTGTTTGTCATGGAAAGGAGGTGTGTTATTACAGTCTATGAGGGAAAGCATGAGTGTTATTAAATGAGTCGATATTTATTTTTCTCGAGCTTAAATCAGATAGAGTTAGTTGAATTTATTGTTGTCTTAAATGTTAAGTTGGTTCGCTTCTACAGAAAGTATTTTTCTCAGTATTTATATTTTTTGAGTCTGTAGGTAGTCGATATAGTGTGTTAGTTGATAGTTAGAAGCAACACTAGGTGTGTAAGTATTTAAAGAAGTATGAGAGCACAAGCTCTTCCTCCGAAAGTATGCAGAAGTTGTTGAAGCCAAATCTGTACAAAATATTGTGTTTGTAACAATGCACAACATACTAGATTGATAATTTATTTGTGTGATTGATTTATGAGTTCAATTGCGTTCAAACACTTTGAAAATATATTCGCTCCATTTTTTCACTAGCTTAAGTAGATTTATAAGTTCTTGATTCTGCATTGAAAATATATATGTGAGTTTATGTGTTGAGAGTAGCATAGTGAAAAGAAATCAATTTATTAAGTGTTATCATCATAGCATGCAGTCTACCATGTAGTAAGTTTTGACTGAACAATGACAAATTATTGTAGCGTGCAATATTTGTAACTGCTACTTGCTAAGTAAGTATTCATGATATAAATTCAAGATGACAATGGCATTCGATCTAAGAATTTATTGTAGAAGAATAATCCTAAAAAGATGGAATGAAGTCTAAATTATATTATAGGTCTTGTATTTATTTATGAAGTCTTCTATTATTGCAATGTCTCCTTGAATCAAAGAACATTTTCTTCCATTCAAAATAGTATGGTCCTAAGACACATGAAGGTTTAATGGTTTTTCAAATACCAAGGTCACTAAAAGTGGTATTGTCAGGACGAGATAAAGAAAAAAAAAAGCCTTTAATGAAAATTTACAACAAAGTTCTTGCTCAATTCATAAAATCTTATTGTAAGAAAAAAGTAATTAGAAAAAAAGTCCCACCAAAATGAAGCTTATAATATTTTGGTTGCGAGAAACACAATCGACGCTTTCAATCATATTAAATAATACAAGTGTAGTTACAAATTAAAAACAAACATTATTGTTTGTTTATTATTTTCAAGAGCATATCTAGATATGCTACCATGGATAATTATTTCTCTAGTTTATGGAATTTTAATGCCAATTAAATATTGTTGTTGTAATAAAAATACAAGGAATGGTTTATACGTGTCTCATTTACATAATTAATTATTTTGTATAGATAATTTTTCTTTTCATCCTTTGTTATGTACCAATTTCTTAAGATATCAGAATAAATTATAAGTACACAACATGTACACCAATGTTGTTAGAAAAACAGGATCGTGGAGAAATAAAATAAAACAAATGCAGAAATAAAACACCAGAGATACACAATACAATAGAGACACAAATATACATGGTTCACCTAGTGTGGGCTACGTCCACCATATAAATTGTCAGGTTCTTCCTTTATTATTATCCAACAAATGAAGGGATACAACCTACAACACACCCACTATAAATTCCCTTTCTTTCTCTCATAGTCTCCTCACACATAATACAATATTCACAATGATACATAGCCACAATACATTTCCCTCATAAAGAGGGTTTCCTTCTAGGGAAAAAAACCCTAACATAAATCCTATCATCAGATTTGCAACCTTATAATAAACAGTCAATATTTACTATGAAATTACAATCTACATTTATAAGGGAATGTTTCCTTTGGGGACTTTGCCCCCGGACCCTGCAGGGGGGGTAACCCCCCATGCACTCACTCGCATGGAGGATTTTACATTATTACGGGTTGTAAAGTCTTCATAGGGTATAAACACAGCTGAAATCAAAGACCTCTGAATCAGGAAGATACTTAGGCTCCACAACCAACATCATCTTAGTTTGATCGAATGACCCGGATATAATCGTGCATCCCACATAAATGGATGTTGTGGTTTCTCTCCTATACGGCTCCACTTCCCTCCAACAAAGGATTTATCAATCTTTCAAAGGCTCGGCCTTTGATCTCTCCATTGCAGAGTTGACTCCTTGGCCTCTACTTTCCTTCTCGAATCGCTACACCTCCTAATCTTTTGAACATAGTAAAAGTGTTCTCTCAACACCCTCCTATTACCCTGTAACTTCAAATTCGACCAATTCCAAGTCTGAATTTTCCAGAAAATATATAAAATTAAGAATATCTCACCACTTGGCCAAATTTCTCAAATTTCCCATGACTTAACAACAAAAATTGGGGTTTTCCCAATTCCATGCAACTGCTTCTGATTTTTACCATGAACGCAGTGTAACTTGAAATTTGGCCACTTCCAAATCAATTCTTTGTAAAATTTCGCATCAATTCAATTTATTCAGCCCATCCAGGTCCAGTGTTAAAAACTAGAGCTTTGATACCATATAGTAACATCCCCATCCACCTGCTGGGCTATGCCACACAAAAAATTTGAACTATATACAAAATTAAAACATACAACTATTTTGAAAATACACAGATTTATACAAAATAATAGTAGAAATACACATGCAGCATGCACAGGAAAACCCATAAAAATAAATGCATAAATAATGATGCAACACATAATTTAACACACAATTGACACTTATCTTTGATAAAAATATCACCAACTACGTGCAAACMTTCCACGTTCCTCCCAAMCATAGAACACACTACTCGTAATATCAGCAGTGGGTCACCCTTGAGCTAGSGTTAAACTCTACCTAGGAAAAGGTAATACTAAGTTAGTCTAAGGTMTGGAAAGCAACATAATTTCTCAGTCCAAGGTGCCCAATAGCTGCACCTASCTTACAGTTTCTCATTCAACACATTCTTGTCCCACCCCAGGAAGTGTGCCCCTTCTCTAATTAACAGTCCCTCGGTTTCCCCACTTCTCTTTCAAGGCTTCAACAACAGGCCGAACCAGAAGTCTCGGAGCCCTGTATCCATTGCCTAGTGCACCAGGGAACAAATCTGAGTAGCTTGTCTCCTATAGAAACTACTCACAGTCCTGACAACCTGCTTCTTCGATATATCAAATCTTTCACTCGGAGAGAGTGCCTATGGGACTAACAATGTKCKTCTTTGACCACAGGCCTGAAAACCTGCCTCTTCAGCCTGCAGTCAAACGAGGTGTCTCGTTGTCCACAATGCCA
The DNA here is from genome assembly GCA_032191745.1 of Picea mariana. Taxonomy (NCBI): domain Eukaryota; kingdom Viridiplantae; phylum Streptophyta; class Pinopsida; order Pinales; family Pinaceae; genus Picea; species Picea mariana. Next base: position 21,141 of record JASDQU010281232.1, read on the forward strand.
AGCTTCCCAAATAAATGTATGGTGATGGAAGMAACAGTAGAGTTTTGGATGGTAGGAAAACCTACGTGAATAATCCAAGAATGATGGGAAAATGAACTAATTTCCCCCAAATGTGCATGTTCCCAACTTGACACTTATCATGTTGGGACTACATGGGCCTCCACATGGACCCCCCCACCTGGTGATACGTTCCACCTTAGGGACTTTGGATAAAATGAATATCCCATACTTTAGACTTTAGACTTTATAAATATTAATAAAATATTCCTTTGGGCTTAAGCCCCCTTTAGCTTATCCCCTTTCCTAGACTCTTAGATCCCTTACCTCTTTCTAGTAGATTTTATCCCCCTATATTTGTTATTTGGTCGGTTTGCATGCATTGGTGTACTTAATTAATAATATGGGGATGATTTACAATTAAAATATAGGAACGATGACCTTTAGCATCCAGGCTCCCTGTCCTAATAATCATATAAGAATTCCAGCCTATAATAACTTGAATCACTAGCCTATAAAACACAACATATATACGAATCCCTGGACCTAAGATCGAACACTCAATCTGGTGTGCGTAGAAATATGGAATGTGCGCACTCTTGTTTTGGTATAATATTCCCACGCATTGACTAAATGCATGCATAATCAGCATGATAAGGCATGAAAATGCAAGGAATGGCATGGCATCACGTGTCAAGGAAAGGCAAGGAAAGGCATGGCATAGCTTGGCAAGGTATGACAATGGCATGGAAATGGAAATCACATGCCATGAAATGTCTTGTTAAGGAATGAAAATGGCATGGCATGGGAAGGCATGACATAGCATCAACATGTTTGTGGGATTGGGTTTGGGAGGGTCCTTTGTCTCCTTGTGTGCTCTAACCCAAAAATTGGGTAGGAATGTGCAATAAACTCACATGGATGGTGAAGGGAAAAGAATAATGATTTCAAATCTCCCCGGAGGAATTTTGGTAGCATAGCATTACCTTCTATTGTGTGTCGTGAAATGTAACCTCAAAACCTTTATTTCTAGGTGGAAAATGATACCCATTCTAAGATCTAGTCTCCATGTAAACTCTCT
>JASDQU010281233.1:1887-13163 GCA_032191745.1 Picea mariana
GGAATGCACGCAGAGTGGAGGGTAGTAGGGGAGAAGGAGGGAGAGGAGGAGGATAAGGAGGGAGAGGAGCACGGGAGAAGGAGGGAGAGGCACATGGAGGAGGGAGAGGCGCACGGGTTAAATTTCGATTCCACAGACTTCCCTGGAAAAAACCATAGTATGAAAAAATAGTCTCTAAACCCTATTTTGCCTCCATATTCAGCTATTGATCTCACACCTCACAGGATAGTGATTTAGTGCCGTGTTGACTCTATATTTGTTTTCTATTTTTTTGACTTCCTTTTCTTCCAAAACGAATCACTGAGTATGTTATTCCAATTTTTTCCTACCCCTTCCAAAGCGAATCACTGAGTATGAGTCGTATTGCTATATTCCCATGCTCATTTACCTCCCAAGCATAGTGATTTCTCATTTACCTCCCAAGCATAGCGATTGCTTCCCTCTCACCTTCCTACTCTCCTTATTCTTCTTATGGACATTCTTATTATGATATATTCTGAATTCCTGATATAGAGTTTAGGGTTTAATCTTTTTCTTAATCCCTCTTCTACATGAGAATAGGGATCCCTCAATATAAGAATGAGGAAGGAATCCCTGAACCACTTGTCTAGGAGAGATCCTAGTATGTGGAATAGATCCTACCTAGTTTGTGCTAATCTGTAGGAAGCGTGGTAGAGTAATAAGCTTCCATAATATAGCCCATAATTTGAGTATGCCCCCCTTATTATATTATTTCATCCTCACTCTTCTTATGGGCATTCTTATTATGGTCATTCTTGGTGGCAATATGTCCAACCTAAGCGTTAATGCTTGAAGTGGTAAAAAATATTGTCCAGTAGGTCATGGACTTTAAAAATATTGAGATGCAATATGTAGAATTCAATCTAGTCATGTTTTACCAAGATTGCAAAGAAATATTTCATAATAAAATCTCTAATGGTGAGAGGGTATGTTGAAAGCATGCATTTCTTGTGTTCCTTTAATTTTGTATAGGATCCAAATTCGACGATTTGGTAAGATACATCCATGATTACTAATCTACCTAGGATGTGATTAAGAAATATATGCAAAGATGAGGTACACTTATAGATTTGGATATAATTGTCATCTCCTTCTATGTACCAACTGTTGATCAGCCCTAACACAACTAAGTTTCCCTTAAAGAATATTGGGCATGGTTTATAAAAGAGGAGAACATAAATAGGAGCTAAGAACACCTTGAAAAAATGTTTGTAATGATCCAAATACCATATCTCCACAACTTTTGATAACTCGTTGAAAGAGGAGGAAGATAAATATATCACATGTCACAGATGTTTAGGAAAGAACGTATAGTGTAGATTGCATTCAATATAAATTTAGCTATGTGAAACTAAAGGGATTGTTCATTTAAGTTCTCTTCATATTTATTGGCAACCATGTTTATATTTCTTGACTTGCAACTGCCTTCTTCAACATTTGGTGTATCGAGGGAACCCAATGCTTCTGCATATAAAGTCTTAAAACGAAGATCATATGAAAAAGTTACGATGTCGGGAAGTTGATGTACTAACTTACCCAAATGGGGCCCACATGAATTTTGGCGCTTCATCTCCTAGGGTTAGGTTTTTGGATTTTTAGGGTTTTTGACATTCCTGTTTATTGTAAAAATGCCTTGAGAGCCTCATCGTAATCATCTTCTAGTGAATGAGCGAAGCCATCACATCTCTTCTCAGAGATAAGCCACCACCATTCTAGCAATCTTGTTTTACGATGCATTTTACAGTTTCATCTTATTTCCTTATTGAATAGAAACCAGTTTTATTGTATATTTGCTATTCTGTGTTAAGCATATTTTGATAATAATCTATATTCGTTTCATTCTTCTCATAAAATCTGGATCAGTGGTATTAGAGCGGTCTGCTCCTTGTCGTTCTTAATGCATGTCCCCAACGAGGTCAGTGTATAAAGAATTGGGTCTCGAGCTTGTTTCTCTTGAGGAAAAAAGCTCTCGCATGCCCAAGAAACCTCTCATGGAGGGAGAAAAGAAAGACGACGAGACAAGAAATCCCTTCAAAATATTCCTCAAGGAAGCCCTCATGCAACAGAGGAACGAGATGATGGATAGTTTTGCGCAAATCCTTCAGAGGCTACCAACAGGCGACACATCTTCCTCATACGGAGGCGTCACCCCCTTCAAGGTACAAATCAACTTCAATATTCCTATATTTGAAAGTCATATAGATGCATATGTTGTAGAAAAATGGTTGAATCTGCTAGAAGAGTATTTCTTTGTCCATAACTTTTCGAATAGAGAAAAGATTACTTTTGTGCTCCTCAAAGTCGTTTCCCATGTCAAATATTGGTGGAAAACATTATGTGAGGAGAAGTAAACATATGATGCTATTGGTGGTCACCTGAGAGTCCTTCAGGGATACTATTAAGGAACAACACTACAATGTTGGAAGCTATGACGACCTGTTTACAAAATGGACCACATTGTGGCAGGAAAGAGACCAAGCAGTGCTCGAGTTCACAAATATCTTCCATACTTTGTGCACCAATATGGGTATCAAATATTCCGAGCGACATCTGGTGCTCACGTATCGCAAATATTTGCATATATACATCTATGCATAAATAGAGTTTCTAGACATCTCATCCTTGGGCGGGGCCTACCAATATGTCGTCAAGATCGAGCAGAATCTCAAAAAAAAGACGCGACAATTTAGGCTTGGGAACCCCTCACAACAAAAGCCAAGAAAAGGTGGCCCCAACCCACAGAACAAAGGACAAAGAAAAGATGGACTGCCTCAGGACAACCAGTCCAGCCCGCAAGAAAAGAAGGACACTAGAAAGACAAAGAAAGATACCGATAAGTGGTGTGACTTCCATAAGACCCCCTTGTATAACATTGTTGATTCCTGCTCAAAGCAGTCATTGGTGGCTGAGGTGAAATACTTTGAATTAGATGTGGGTTCTGACTCTGAATCAAAACCATAAAGGGGGAGACGAATCATTGATGAAGAACCCAGTGATACCGTTGCTACCACCAAGCTCCAACCCGGTGAACCAGACGAGCTAGAGGAAGGTGAGATCCTTTTTCATTCATAGATGTGGGTGAAGGGTACCTCATTGCACTTCATCGTTGATAGTGGTAGCCAAAAGAACCTCATATTAGTAGGGGTTTTCAAGCAACTTGCCCTGCTAAGAATGCCACACCTGCATCCCTACACCATAGGATGGCTCCGCCAAGGAAGCGACATCTGCGTCAGCCAACAATGTCACTTGTCATACAACATCAATACCTTCAAATATGAGGTATTGTGTGATGTTTTCCCTCTCTAAGTTTGTAATTTTCTTTTGGTCCAACCATATTTATGGAAATGCCATGATGTATATGATTCTAGGTCTCACAGTGTTATTATTACTTTGAACAAGAAATTGTACAAGATACTGGAGGCATTCCCTTCTAGTGATATTTCCTTGATCTCTACCAAGAAATGAAGGAAGTTCATCTCTCAGATGGGGAAGTTTGTCTTCTTCGTGATTCTCTCTCAGAATGGCTGAAATATTGCAGCCACATCTAGGTTCTCCGTGGTCAACCTCTCCACACATCAGAAGCAAGTGGATAAGGTCATGGAAGCATACTCAAATATCTTCTCCTCACCTACCTGGGTACCTCTGCACTGTCAGGACAAGAACCCCATTGATCTGACCCCCGACGCACTGCTACCCAATGGGCCAGTCTATCATCGCTCTTTGTTAGAGAATGAGGAGATCAAGTGGAAGATCCAAGAACTGCTCTACAAGGGGCACATCTGTCCCATATCATCACCTTGCAGGAGCCCAATCATGTTGGTATAGAAGAAAGATGGAATATGGCGACTCTGCATTGATTACTGGGCTCTGAATAAAATCACAGTTAAAAACTGGTACCCAATTCCCTGAATCAACGACCTCCTTGATCAAATCACGGGGGCTAAATACTTTAGTAGATTGATCTGAAGTCTGGCTACCACTAGGTCCAGATAGAACGAACATATGTATGGAAGACCGCCTTCAAGTATAAGGAAGTTATTTTTGAATGGTTGGTCATGCCCTTTGTCTTGAAAAATGCTCTAGCCACTTTCATGAGGATGATGGACGATATCCTGCGACCATTCACCAATACTTTTGTAGTGGTGTACCTGGATGAAATTATCATTTACAACAAGACTTGGGCAGAACACTTGCAACATATTCAATAGGTTCTGCACACCCTGCAACAACACAAGCTATACGCCAACTTGGAAAAATCTCCTTTGGCATGGACAGGGTCCATTACCTGGGATACATCGTTGATCAACATGGTGTACATGTGGATCCATCCAATATCCAAGTCATTCGTGACTGGCCATCCCCAACCACACTCACAGAGCTTCATAGCTTCTTGGGCCTTGCCAATTTCTACCACAGGCTCGTGTTGGGATTGTCCCATATTTCATGGGCCCTCAGCCAAGTAACCAGAGGTGGTGGTAAGGCAAAATTTATGTGGGGCCAGTCCCAACAACAAGCATTCGATGATTTGAAGAAACCCTTATGCTCAACCCCAATACTTTCACTACTGGACATGCAACAACCCTTTGAGATCGAGATAGATGCTTCAAACTATGATGTGGGCACCATTCTCACTCAGCACAAACACCCCATGGCCTATCATAGTGAGACACTATCAAATGTTGTCTGTAAGTACCCTACTTACGACAAAGAAATGTACTCCATTGTGAAAGCATGTTGCTAATGGAGACATTACATTCTTGGTAAGGAGACAGTCATCCACACTAATCATAAGCCACTACATTTCATGTAGATATAAGGAAAATTGCAGAATGATCGCTATCAGAAGTGGTCCACATACTTGCAACAATTCCACCTCAACATCAAGTATAAAAAAGGAAGCACCAACCATTTTTTTGACTACCTCAACAGACCGCTAGTCGCGGCACTCACTACGGTGCTAGACTCTTGCGGCCATGAGACCTCTAGATGGCCCCAAGTCTATGAGATAAACCCAAACTTCGCCACCACCTACCGAATGTTGGGCACAAACGCAATTGTTGCTAATTTCCATATTCAGGATGGGTTGTTGTGTCGTCTAGGCCATATCTGCATTCCATCAAGCGAGCGAGTGAAGAGTATCTGGGAATCCCACTATAGTCGGGTGGCATGACACTTCGGCGTCGAAAAGACAGTGGAAATGCTGCAGAAACATTTTTACTGGTTGAAACTTTGACAAGAGGTCATCAAGTATATCAAGTCCTGCACTACCTGCACTATTTCCAAACCGACCACTAAGAAACAGGGTATGTACACCCCTCTTCCTACTCCTGACAGACCATGGGAATCCATCTCCATGGACTACATGTCGGGCCTCTCATCCACCAAGCGGAGAAATGACTATTTTTTTTTGGTTGTTGATTGCTTTTCTAAGATGGCGATTCTGACCGCCTGCAATAAGAGCATCACAACAGAGGCCACAACCAATCTCTTCTTTGAACGAGTATAGATACATTTTGGAATCCCACAAACCATTGTCTCAGATCGGGACAATCAATTTCTCAGCACATTTTGGTCAAGCCTCTTGTCACTGTTGGACACCAAGCTCAACAAATCCATGACCTTACACCCCTAGAAAGATGTCCAAACTGATGTTGTAAATTGAATTATCATTCATATCTTGCACATGTATAATTCCAAGGACCCTCACACATGGGATGAGAGTCTTCCCTATGTTCAACATATCTACAACCGAGCCCTGCATAGCTCAATTGGCCACATCCCATTTCAGGTGGGTTGGGATTCCAACCATTGGGTCCCATAGATGTTGCACTACCCCTTGCGGTCACCTTGTCCGACTCATCTCCTTCTTCAACTAAAGCTGACAAAGCCACCTGGTTCATTGATCCGATCCATCACATTCGCCAACAGGTTTAGGATATCCTACAGAAGTCCAATGACAAGTACAAGTAGTGCCATGATCAAAATCAGGTGTGTTACACATTATTTTCATCACCCTCATGATCGTTAATGATGTAAACCTATCTACTACCTTCAGAGGGGTCAGTGGCCTAAATTCCTAAAGATATAAGGGAGAAGAACTTTCCCTGAGAGAAGAAGTTGTGTTTTCCTCTGTAAAAACCCTATTTTGGAGGATTTCCGCGGGTTGCACCATAGCTAGGGTGCGGAAATGCCTGATTTCCGCAGGTTGCACTATAGCTAGGGCGTGCAATTTCTGCAGGTTGCACTATAGCCAACTCGCGGCGGCCTTCGTATGTGGGAAGAATAAGCATTTTCTCGATGGTTCTAGAAGGAGAAGATTCTATGGTGAGGTGGCCTCCGAATGGTTCAGATATTACTCACTTTCATGATTTAGTGGGATCATCCTAACCTCCTCCCCTTATCCTCTTCATCTTATAAAAGTAGAGGAGCTCTCATGGAGAAAGTTAGTTGGATTTGGCTTGGAATTATTAGCTTGGTTAGAGTGGATTTGAGATTTTCTTTTTTCAAGATAGATGTCAGATCTATAGTTTCAGAATTCTTGGATCAAAAGTGTGTGGGAAGAAATGAATCATTGGAAGGAACCTTATGACATCAAGGCATCCAGTTATAATCTCTCTTCCTATTATTAATATGATACAGTGGCATGTTTCTTTCCCATAGAATTATATTTATTTTATTGCATAATTCCTTGATCATATGCATAGGTTTTCATTGAATATACTTTACTACTTTCACTTTGGTTGGTTTGTGTCTCACTGCAGGATCAGTATTACAAGAGAATCAGAGCAGAATGGGAACAACAAATACATAAGGAAGCAACATTCAAAGGTATGTCTATCGTCTTTTGTTTAGTAGTAAATTCAATGATTAGAGCCTAGGGAAAGCGCAATGTCCTGTCGTGTTTTGTTCTAGATCTAGGTGGATCTAAGGAGCTTAGTTTATGTCCACATTTATGATGCAGGAGCATCACCAACTCATCAAGCGAGCCAACACATCAAGCGGAGATCAGCTGGATAAACAAACCCAAATTTTTGAAATGCTTTGGGATTGTAGCGCAAGTCTTTAATGAATCCTTTATGAAGGAGCACCTTTTGTATATTGTATCAGACCTCGAGCCATACGCTCTTGTCTGAAGTAGATAGGAGGCATTTAATCTAGTTAATGCAGGTAGATAGAATTGAATTCTAGATTAGACAGTTTTAGAGTTCGAGAGGGAAAACGGATATAGACACTCTCATTGTACCATTGTAACATAATAGAAGCATTCAGGAGAAGAGAAGAGCAAGCAGAGAATATTGTAGGCATTTGAATTAATAGAAGAAAGTTTCTGATTCAAACTCATGGTTGGTGTTGTTTCTCTGTGTATATTGTTTTTGTGCTCATGAATGTTTTCTTCTGGTTATGCATTTTCTTTGTATATGTTGTGCATGTGATTTCATGTTTCATACTGAAGTCTGAAGGGGAGATGGAATGAGTTTCAATTGTTTCTCTATCTGAGCCAGGAGATTCCTGCAAGGTGTGTAGTTGAATTCATCCGCAAGGAGTGCTTTGATGAAGGCTCAGTAGTCTAACTCTTGTTCTCATTCACCCAGAAGTGGATTTGAGTTTGTTGAAGCCATACAAGGAGTGCGCAGGCTGAAGAAGAAGTCTCAGTTGTAAATCTGAGCAAAGGAAGTCGAGGACTGCTGCTGCAGGTGTGCGCAGAGTCAAAAGAAGTTCGAACAATTGAAGTGTTTGCAGGGTTTCCGCGAGGAGTGCGCGCAAAGAGATCTCTTTTCTAAGAGACCGAGAAGTGTGAAGAAATCTCAGGAGTAAGAGAGGCCTTCAGAATTATTGAAGGGTTGCACAGGAGATTATTATGCCAAGAGATCCCCAAGGAGAAAGGAAATCAACGGTCAGGATCTACAGGGTAGATTGATAAAACCCGTCAGCTGTTGGATATCGTGGAGGTGCGAGGAGGTTACGACCACACCCGAGCCGAGCTTGAAAGGTCGGTGCGCTATTGGATCAGTAGTTGTTTTCCCGTCAGCCGTTAGATCACAGGAAAGTTACGCCAGGTTTAATCCCTAGTGTGCAGAGGAGGAGTCATCGGGATAGTAGAGTCATTGGGGTTTTGTTAAGGTAGAGAATTGGGACCTTGTGATTCTCGAAATCCCAAGGAAGGATCTCAGCTGTTGATCCTGGTAGGACACGTGTCAGACATCAAGGCAGGAGTTGGGATTTAACCCATCGGGGATTTCAGGAGTGTGAAATCATTGTATGTTGGAATCGCGATCCGCGATTTCCCGACGGGAGGTTTGAACCGTCCATTGGCGAGGACGCGTGGCAGGAGATCCTGACGAGTCAGCGTTTGGAGCATCAGGGTTTTCGGAGTCGTGAAACTCTTGCATAATGAAATCGCGATCTGCGATTTCCCGACACGGTCGGAGCCATTGATTTGAGGGACACGCGTCCAAGGATCTGAAAGAGTTGGGGTTCGGCATTTCGGGGTTTTCGCCTACAATGGACTTGTTGCATTAGGAATTGTGATTTCCCGATACCCGATAGAGCGACGAGGAAGCGGTGACATGGAGGAAAGCATTCACATGTGCATCGGGGTTTGGCACTTCGATATTCTCGGTGACAAGAAACTCATGACAGGAGAAGTCGCGAAATCCCAAAACGCGATGGTCCTACAGTCTTAGCACTTCAGTGGAGGACAGGTGTTAAAAGGTCGAGCCTTGTAGTGGGCCAACGCCAGGTGGCATTGGGAATCGGAGGATCGAAGATCCCGAGGGCGTGAGTTATACACATTTCGATTCCTTGAATTGCGAAATCTCGATAGGGGAAAGGACCGTGGTCTTGTAGACCAGTAGATCACATGCGAAAAGAGTTAGTCGGAGGGGGATAAAGGGTGCAGTGAGTGCTATCGGGGATCGGGAATCGAGGATCCGTGAGAGCAGTGGATCACAACAGCGCAAAGGCCGATTTCCCGATGGGGAAATTTCCGATAGGAGCAAGGAAAGAATTTGGAGGATATCCATCGGGTTTTGGGGATTTGTAAGACCCGATCTCCTAAGTGCAGGACTCGCGATCACACGAGGTCCAATTTCCCGATAGGGCAAAGGGAGATCATAAGGTGAGTTCTGTGGGTGTAGAAAAGTCCTGATAAGGGATTTGAAGAGTGTTTCAGCTCTTCGGGCCAAAGGAAAGAAGGTCCTGGTGGGAGCGGACGTGTCCTGGTTGGCGCGTTTGCATCAATTTACCGATTTATCCAATGACAAAATTGGTGACTCCATTGGGGAATGTATTATTTTCCTAGTTTTCCTTGTTTTCTTGCTTTGATTGCTTGGTTTTTGTTTTCTGAGTCACTAGGAGATCCAGCTTGACTCTTTGACTGCTAAACTTCACTGGAAAACCTTCTTTACTTTTATTTTTTTCCATTTTTGTTTAATTTATGCACCTTGCTTAGAGGGACAGTGTGGCGACCAAGGATTTTCGCACCCTACCTGTTTGGACCAGTGCGGAAACTCTGCAGCCTACCCATATCTGTCCTGCGGAAATCAGTGATTTTCGCACTATGTTAGTCTACAGCCTACGGAAATTGAAAAAAAATAATTTTTTTTGGTTATTTTCCCTGCCCAGATTTGTGATATGGTTCTAGGGTGATTTGTTGGGTCTGATTACAGTCTGCTTGACAAAATTTGAATCTGCTTTCAGCCATCTTTGCCTCATTTTTGCTTTGTTTTTTTTTTTAAGATTTGATCTCTTCCTTTGAGTGTCTTTTAGTTACAAATCATTGTTTTTCTTTAGAATTGTTTAGTGAAAGAATACTTCTTTTTCTGAATAAATCGTGTTAAAAGAGAAACTTAGTTTGGGTTGTTTTTGTTTTGAAGTGATTTTCTATTTGTTTTAGTGTCTCTTTGAAACAAAAAATTGTAATTTATTTCCATATATTAGATTGGGGGCCTCCTTGCATTTGAAGTAGCAAAATTGCATGATTCTTGGCATTTTGGTCTTAAATTCTGCATTGGTCTACAGTCTCTTTTCCTCAATTTTTTGAGAATATTGATATTGATGAGTTTAATATATTTTGGGACATTGTGCATATGGGAATGATAAAAAAAATTATTCTTCTCGTAGCATAGATTTCATCGAAATGAAAAGATTGCATCTTCATCTCTTTACATAACTTTCGAGTCGGTCAAAACACCATATTGTTCATGCCATTTTCCTCTTGAGTAACAAAAACCGTAAAATAAAGCGCTTATAAAAAATTGATTAGACATTTTTTATACTTTCTGGTAGCAAACCTACATTAGATTAGTTGTAGGGCTTTGGAATAGGTGTGAAAGATAACTTTCCAAAGTTGCAAACAAACATAGAATATTGAGTTAGGGAGCGGTTAAATCCACTTATTATGTTTTGTCCTGGGAATCCCTTCTAACACAAGGGTCGATCACGAGGTCGCATTGAGATTAGCAGAGTTACTCACCCTGCTTTGTTGGTCTTGGTGTAGAGATTGCACGTATTATTGGGGTCGCTTGAAGGTATACCCACAATGATGAGTGGAATCCTTTCAAGTTGATTTTGGTCTAGATACCCTACCTTTGCGCGTGGATCAGACTGTCGACTGTTTCCCTAGGCATCATTCTAATAATTGGTGAGCTTAGTGGCCTATATTCTTAGGGTCTTTACACAAGGTGACTGTGAAAAGGCAAGTCTTTATGGTACCTAGGATCGACGTTGGCCAAACTCACTCGGGCTCCTTGGAGGGTATACCCACGATTAAGTGTGGGAGCTTGCACCAGGGTGTAAGTCCGTTAAGCAGGTCATCAACGTAACTTTTCCACCCGCTCTATCTCAACCCCTTTTTACATTGTTCTCGCAACATTGGATTTCATCACCAACTAGTGTGCTCATTGTGAGAAGGTTTTGTTTGCTTGCTTGCTTACTAGATTTTTAGCGTGTGTTGTTTGTTCTCCCTAGTAGACTCTAGGTTGGATTTTTATTTAATGGCATCAGTTCCCGGAACGACCAATGAAGGAACCCCTATTCCAGGGGAACCTTTTGGTTTTCCTTCTTATGAAAACATTGGTCCTCCTCACATCGCTACTTTGAGCCTTCTAGGTCTCACTATTGGATTGTCGATGTGGTTGTTTTCCACTCAGGTAATCCCAAATGCAGTAAGTGCTTCGGTCATAAGCACTTACCCCAAAGAACATCAACCTCATGTCTTCTTCGCCTTCTTCACTTGCAAGGTCTTCTTCCATTTC
>JASDQU010281234.1:0-14700 GCA_032191745.1 Picea mariana
GGTATCAAGGAAATGTGATGACTAATGCTTCTGATAGGGGGTAATGAGTTTGGTAACTCATCCACTACTATATTGGAAAAATTCTCTTGTAGTTCCTGAAATTCCTCGGGAAAATCTTCCATTGAAGTACTGGTAAGGATAACCCTCAGATTCCTCACTACAACAAACTGCATCTCCTATTCCTTATTTACTTCATTCAGGAGTTCCTTCCCACTCATGAGAAGTATACTTGTGCTGGCTTCATCCTTCACCTTCTTTTCTTAAATTGGCATTAACATGTGTGTCCTGCCATTCTTATATAAGGTGTAAGTATTTCTCCTCCCATCATGAATGACATTCATGTCGTACTACCATGGTCTTCCCAACAAAAATGGCATATATCCATGGGAATCACATCACACAAAATTTAATCTCTATATCCACCTATCTTAAATTCAACCAGGCATTGTTTAGCAATTGTTACCTGATGACGTTTCTGCAACCACGATACTTTGTATAGTGTCGAGTGTATAGTCATCTCTAGCTCTAGCTTCTCCACCATTTCCGTGGATACTAATTTGTTAGTGTTCCCACTGTCAATTATCACCTTGCAAACTCTGTCCTTTGTTTTGCAAGCTGTCCTAAACAAACCGTTCCTTTGCGTTGGATTTTTAGTCTTTGTCTCTTGCTTCAAAAGAACCTTCTTCATCATCAAGGATTTCCCATCCTTTGAACCTTTTGCCTCAACATATCGTTTCTGTGCTTCCAAAATGTGAGCTTTGCCTCCTCCTTTCTTATTCTCAAGACAATCCCAAGACATGTGTCATGTTTTTCCACAGTCATAGAACCTTACTTCACCTCATCTACCTCTTCCTCTTCCTTTGGGAAAAATGATTTCTACCACTACTCTACCTTCCTTGGGAACTTCCTCCTCTCTCAGAGTGACCATGTGGTTCCTTCACCTTGTCTTTGGGATTATGTGCATTATCTTGGGAAACTCCTTTACCTCTGTTCAATATTTGACCCATGTTTTGTTGACTCTGCTTCTTGGCCAACTTCTCTTCTTCTTTCAATGCAATTTGATATGCATCCTCTACTGATCTGACTATCACCATGTTGATTTCGTTCTGAATATCATATCTCAGGCCAATGATGTATCTGACAACTTTCTCTTCATATCTCTCTCTCTCTCTGTCTAGCCCTAATGTTCAGTTTCTAGAACTTCTATGTGTACTCCTTCACAGTCATCCCTTTCTATCTCAGGTTTTGCATCCTCCTGAACAGATTTATTTGGTAATCCTTGGGTATGAATTTCGCCTTTATCTTGGCTACCATTCAATCCCAACTCTTAATATTTTTCTTACCTTTACTCCTTATGTCATCCTTTAGTTCATCCCACTATAACGCTGCATGTCCTTTCAACCTAGTGATAATATGTCTCACCTTCTTCTCATCCTTGACATCTTCATAGTCAAAATACTTTTCCTTTGCTTGTATCCAATCAAGCAATTTTTCTGTATCTAGGTTTCCTTCATACATTGGTATGTCAATCTTCTCTCTGGATCCCAACTTGAAAACCACTCTTAGCAAGTGTTCTTCCACGACATCCTCAGCTACTGCTTCTTCGACCTCTACTTCTTCATTTTGTGCATCGCTGACATCTCCAACATCAAATTATCTTGTTTTTGTTGTTTCCATGGCATCTATCCTCACACATAATTCTCTCATCTCTCTTTACATATCTCTGTTTTCTACGGGTGGCTCAGTACGTCTTCTAGGTGGCATTGTGTTGACGTATCTGATACCGCTCATCGATACCAACCTACTCCTCTTTCTATATAAATCAATTATGTATCTTCTTTGATACCACTCTGCCACAAACCCCCTTCCCTCCAAAGGGATTCTTGACCTCCCAGTCTTGGATCCTTTGAATTACTGAGTTGGAGAAACTCTTTGGATCCCCCCTTGTGGTTACCCTAGACTGCTATACATACATAGTTCCCTTTTTCCCAAGTGACCCTGGCTATGACTGTGGGCCTGTCTCTTTTTGATTCTATCTTCGGGGATATCTCAATCTCTTCCTTCGACTTTCCCCAGAGCGTGTTTCTCCTAATATCCAGACCTCCGCCATGCGTCTCCTCCAATTCGAAGGCCCCACTATGGTTTAGGTTTCATGGATTTGCAAACCCCTAAGTCTCTTACCCATGAACCTTTGGACTTTCGAATCCCATATTCCTTGATCTGCTACCACGTGCTCTCCTCTCGCTCTACGGTCGATATCGAATTGCGAGTTCAGACTTCGTGACTCTGCACTTATGCTCCTGACATATTTCCTAAACATCGAAGTGCCGAAACACCTTATGGCTAGCTTCTGCTATGTCCTTCCTGANTGACACTTAGTCAAAATCCTGACCTGTTCACACCTCACAATGGGTCCTACTCTACAATTAAATCTTCTGTGGATAATCTCGCAGTCCTTGTGACTGTTCTCCAACAAATTCTCTCTCCTGTGACTAAATCGCACTATTTCTCGTTGTGCTTTCGAGTTTGAAAACTATGTTGCTACCTCTTCTGAGCTCCTATTCAAAACATACTCGGTCACACACTCCTTGCAGATTCTATTCACTCCTTGCTCTCATGCAAAGAAGGGAAACAATTGAAACTTATTCACTCTTCACAGTGATTCATACATTCATCCTTGTAAATGCATTCTTAGATACAAGAACAAGAAATAACAGAGAATTGAGAATAAATAGAAGCCTACCATTCACTCATTCAGATAGACACAACAACAACAATGTTTGGGACAAGGTTCCTCTTCTATATTCATTCAACTGAAACTTACATACATTCATATAATTTTTCTCTATATCTCCCAGCTCTTGACTACAATGGCAATTTAAACATTAGATTCAACAACCTCTTCTCGACAACAATACAAAGATTTATACAAAGGGACTCTTCGAGTTCTTCCCTCTTTCTACTCTATGCTATCTTATCTAAAATTAAGGATTTGAACTACTTAACATTTATTACATTAAATATTGAGTCAGATAGACAAGAGAAAAAGCTCCAGATCTGTATTACAATCCACTACATTAAAGAAAAATACATTCCCTCATCTATCTTATGCGATGTCTCAACCTTCGATCATTAAATATGTTCATAACTCAAAAATCTTTCTCAGACATTAAATTTATACATTGATCTTTGGGATTAAAAATATTTCAAAATACGTGCTAAGTGCACCCAACTGTCCTCCACGCATGCTTTGCTGGCGATAATCCTACATCATCATGGATGGTTGAAATATTTCCTCATAATCCTTGAGATATATTTCTTCCCTAAAATACTTAAGAGATATTTTCTCTCTAAATATCTTGGAGATCCCATTTTAGTGGATCTGATGAGTGGTCCTCTCCATGGTGGTTAAACCTTCAAATCCTATATAATGAGGGATTTCCATGGAGAAGGAGGGCAGATTTGAGCTATCAAACATATGATCTTGGGATCATCGTCCAAGGGATGGATGAGGAGGACTTGGAGAGGCTACTACAACTGCATTGACATATTTTAAGTGTCTTTTTAATGTTCTCATTAATATATGCTTGGCCTATTTCCTTCAAGTTTGTGATGGTTGCATATACTTGTCTATTATTGATAAATTTGTTAAATCTAGTATGCTAGAGTATGAGTTTCCTTGTGTCTCTTTGTTGTCTATGGTTTGCAGGTATCAAGTTGTGTGAACGATTTTGGAGATCAAGCTCAAATTGGAGCAGCGAGGACAAACACCAGAATAAAGTGCATCACATTTTTTTCCTTTTCTTTCTCTTTCCAGTTCCACCTTCGGTTGATCCCACTCCTCCTTTGAAGAGTGCAACCAAACAAGTTGATTCGGTTCTATCATCAGTCGATCCCAATCCTCATTCAATGAGTGAGGATGTCACTCAGGTCTACCTCGTTAATACTAATTCACCCGAACAACGAGGCACTCTGCTCATCCTGATGGCACCCCCTTCGAGCAATCTAATAATTTCTATTAATTTGAATCATTTGACAGAACCCCGTCTTCCCTTTTACGTTCCTTTCCAAATAACTGTGAGGGTTTGTGATAGGAATATTCCTAACACTGTAATAGAGGAAGGTGATTTTGTTAGCATCTTATCCATGAATGCTTGGAAATTTTTTGGTTCCCCATCGCTTGCACCCATGACTCATAATTTGTTTAACTTTGAAAAAAGAGTTAGTCAACCTTTAGAGATCTTTCCTCAGTTTCCAGTTATTTTTGGAGGAAAACAGGTCTACGTCAATGTGATCGTAGTTCAAAACCCCTTGTAATCTAACATGCTCCTTTAGGGAGACTATGTCTACCTTATGATAGCTTTTGTGTCCATTGTCTTTTGAGTGATGTGTTTCCCTCACAACAAAAACATAGTAATGATCGACCATCTCTCATTCATTGACCCTCATCTGATGGTCAACCATCCACCTTCCTTGAATGGTCCATACATTCTAGCGATGTCTACCCTACCACATATCAATTATGTAATGACCCTCCCCATGCGTTCAAACCCACACGAGAGGGAATATCTCCCTTCTCCTAACTTAGATCTGGTATTTGACATGGTCACCTCTTCAATAGGGATATTAGAGCTAGATATCCATACCCTTATCGAGGTCGTCGATATGTTTTCCTTCCAGAGTGTTTTTCTTCCATCTAGAGAAGATCTATTGGAAGACATGATTGACGTTTGTCCCTTGACATGTATTACTTCCATATAATTTTCCTCTTGAAATCCATGATCAAGAAGAACCCACGAGCGTAGTTTTCCTCTCTATAGAAAGCTCGCTAAAAAATGAAACATAAATCTGGGGATTGAGCCTAGAGCAATGAACATATTTTTTATTCTCTATGACAAGATCATTAAAAAATGAAACAAAATATATGATCATAGTTTTCCTCTCTGTATCAATCTCATTAAAAAATGAAACAAAAATATGGGGATTGAACCCAGAGCCATGAGCATAGTTTTTCTTCTCTATGGAAAGCTCGTTGAAAAATGAAACATAAGCTATGAGAAGAGTTTTTCTTCTCCGTGGAAAGCTCATTAAAAAATGAAACAAAGGTCTTGAGCATAGTTCTTTTCCTATGCCAATCTCATTAAAAAATGAGAGAGTCACCTCTCATATCAAGTCGAGTATTTTCACTAGATTCTGTAGATCTTGAGTTGAGTCTTTCGTTAGGTCTCTTATTTGAACCTTCCTTTCAACCGCCCTTATCCTTTTTCTCCATATAGTAGATAAATTGGTGACAACCTCAAATTCAGTGAATGAAATGAAGCTTGGGGGGGAATGTATTGTAACACACTCAACCCCTGAGTAGATTTCCTAGGGATGGAGTCTCAAAATTTTGTTCTCCCTAAGTGATCAAACCCTTAATTTGAGGTTTCTACCACACTCTGCTTGTCCAGATTTTTCCAACCACAATATCCATACTCAAAATTGATCCTAGAACTGATGAATATATTTATTTGAAGTTCTTTGGGCATTCATTGGTTGAGGGCCACGTGGCACCCATGTGGATCCACCTCACATATACTATTTCCAAGTTCCTTCCTCCATGGTGGAATACCATCCACCGTATGATCCCATGACTAGGCTTAATCTCTTTTGCCTACCTCAGTTGTGGAGGAATTCAACATTTTGACACTCCCATGCTTCACACCTCTTTACTATCTATGCACGAGATAACTTGGAGTTCCAAACTTCCGAAGAACCGTAAGCTCACCATGTGGCTCCAACCTTCAGAAAGTTTGGTCTCTCTACTATACTAAAACACATATCCTCTGGAGTCCTAAAGTCCTAGAATCCTGGAGTCCTGGACTCCCAGAGTCCCAATCATTTCACTATCCATGTTGGCTAGGGAGACATGTATCAGGAAATGACACATAGGAGGGTCAGGGTGACACATGTTACATTCCATTGGGCCTATAGGGTACATGATACACATGAATCCAGGTGACACGTGGCATCAATTTGGGGTCCACGTCACCCTGAGTGATTCCACTGCACCACGTCACCCTAGACTGACATGCTTCTAACATTCCTCAGATCTCACAGTCGAGATACGACCACGTAGATTTATAGATATACATCTTTGGTTACCTCATGGATTCGATGTTTGGGAGTGTTGTGACTCAAGCTTCTCTTATCTCCTGAAGGGCCTAAGCTCCAAACTAAAGGGGTCAATTCCATACATCCCTATTATATTGATGACTAGGAAAGGACTCGAGGGTCCCTCGATCTACGGTTCTGGGTCCTTCGTGGCTCTTGCCTTTGGGATTTTGGATCCTATTTTAGTTGGTAAGATGGGTTCACCTAACCACCTAGGGGTAACCATAACTCTCAATCGTCTTCGACCAGTTTATGACTATGAGGGCCGACAATACTTTGAAGCCTCGAACTTGTGGAGCTCTAGAGTCAGAAGGAACTTAGCTCCCTTAGGCTTAGCCTAAGGTTCATAGGTATTGGACATATGGTTCCTCTCGAAGGAACCTCGTCCGTTCTTCTTCCAAATGAAGAGACTTCCCCTATCAAGGCTTGAAATTCACTATCCTTCCTGAGCTTTATCATGAAATGGTTAAGGACTTGGGCCTGGAGTCTTGTCTACACAACAAATAATCTGAGAGGGGTATCCTCTTCAGACGGACAGGTTCATATTAACACGATGTATATATCTTGGTCGTCTTACAAGATTATGTCCTAAGATGCCTCAGGGACTAATCTTGGGCATACAGACTATCAGTCAGAAGCATAAGTTCACAAGGATATGAATGCATACACATATCATGACCATTCCACACAAAAACCATTTATAAATACACATATATACACAAACACATGAATTCATACATTATTTTAGTTCAATACATAAAAGTAGGAAAATAATTATCAGAGCTAGATAAGGTGAAGTGACTACTGAAAGGGGTGCCCGTTTCCACCCAACCATAGGCTCGGTCACTCCTAACGGATTTACCACTAGACATCCCCAAGCTAGACCACGATGCTCTTGCGATAAAATCCTTTCTTTCGGTTCAATGCCAGTAGGGATGGAGGTTACTCTCCTCCTCCCGCAGGATATTGGCAATGGTTTATATGATACCAAGAAAGGAGTACCAGCCTCATTTTTTAGCTTGTGTCATGACCCTGCTATCCATTTCCCTACGACCAGAACGTTCATCCCTTAGTTCTTCCTTGAATACGAGAGCTTAGCCTCTTGTATCTGCACTCTTCGCAGGTCTTCCTCTACCCACCACACCTTCCTTTATTTCCTTTCTAAACAATATTGCACGTGGCTCAAATTCCCAGTCTGTGGTCAGGTACGAAAGCCTTATAGATGGGTTCTCTTCCCCATCCCCTCATTAACTCTTAAAGAGGTCTTCCCATCTACCAACCTGACTGTAATTCATTTATGGATCAGAGGATTGTTCTGGTCTTGAGAAATTAAATCTAGTAAGTTATTGGTTTGGTAGAGTTTAACACAACCCTTCCTGGTCCCCTTGACCATCTCTTTCATAACATTCATGGTCTCTCTTATCATACCCCCTTTCCAGCAGTCATGCAACACTTCCATATTCTAGTAAATAATAGAATTTACATTCATTGACCTTTTATATAAAGGTCCATCAGATCAAACATTCACACATATTGATTTTTCCATATTCTCTTGGCCAATATAGTTATATTTACAAATTGGGGGAAACATAGTGTTACAATTCCCTCCCCCTTAAAGAAACATTGTCCTCAATGTTTTATCTGTCAACATGCTATGTGTTATCAACATAACAATTTTTAGATGGAATCTAAGTCTCGGGATTTAGCGAGGGGATAGATCGGTGTGGAGAGGTGAGAGTTTGGAGGATAGGGTCACACTTAGCAGAGAAGGGATAAATATAGAGGAGGTGCAAAATTTGATGGGGCCGAATGGGCCACAGATCTCAGATATCCCTAGATCAATGGTCAAAAACCATATTGGGCGGAGAACTTGCGTGAAGTTTAATCGTTTGAGAGTGGGCCAATAGAAATATCGTGGTTCCAACTCGTGATCACATGGCGCCACCAGAGGCATATTGGGCTAAAAATCGGTCTACCCCAAACTACCTTGCCTCACCCCCGATATCGGAGAGTGTATATAAAGGGAGGGCCCCTAATCATTATTTTATGATATTTCAAAATCGTTTGAACGTTTGAAAATTGGCGCAAATGCTCTGTTTGAACTAAAGATCAACAATGAACCAGACTCACTCATTCTCCACTCATTCTTAGATATTTTTCATAATGTCCATGAATCCTATCATGTTATTCATAACAGAACAAGATCCTGCCTCGCAAGGAGAAGCCCTAATTGACAGAGACTCCAATATATTTGACACAAAAATAACCATCTAACCCATTTCTGTATCCAGAGCCAATTTGCTAGATAATGTAGGGAGACAAATACCTTTTTTTGAAGTGGTCCAAGCATCCATAGTCCCTTACATCGTCGACATTGCATTCCCTTTCCTAGAATTCATAAGCTGGTGTGTCGAGTAATACTCGCAGGAAAAAAAGGTCATTTTAAATAGGTTAGGGTTAGAGGTCTTGTGTAGAGTAGATAGACCATCATTTCGTCATGCCCTTGGTACACCAGAATCTTCCCCCGTAGTGTTTGAACCCTTTGAGGAAGATAAGTTGATTACAATCTATAGAGAATGTCCCCCTGAGGTCAAAACCCTATTTTTGCAGACCATTGTTAAACTTGAACATCATTTTGAGAGTCTGTCGTTTCCCATGCATGTAAGCGCCATGGTTATTGAGGTCTAGTGGGCCTATTCCATATTCATTCAGATATTAGGTTTGGATAATGAAAAATTTGTATTAGAGGTCATGTTGGGTTTTCTATTGACCTTTTTTCAGTCAGAGTCCAATCCATCAATCTATATAAGTTTTGAAGAGTTCATATCTGATAATGTACACAAGCAGCGAGTGAACTTTCAATCACTAAGGCACTTCAGGTATTACACACACTTGCTGAGGATGTTCCTAGAGACAAAAAATATAGAGTTCCCTGAGGATGCTTTCATCTTGACTGAATGCAAAAGTATGACAATGATCATTTTTTTAAATAATATCATGTCCAGGGTTTATATCTTAATTTTCAGCACCAACCTACCAAGGGTTTTAGAAGAAATGAAAATTTATTTGTGGCCCAATGCAGAGAATAGAGTAGGAGATTGGGTGTTTTTCATGCACTCTAATATGATTTGGGTATATGGTTATCAAGAGGCACCTTACCTTCTACCTGTTTTCCTGGCACCCATAATATTTTCCCTAGAGTTCATCAGGAAAAGAATCATCTAAGAAACATAACATTTTCTGAAAATGCACAAAGCGTCTAACTTAAAGTTTCCTTTAATAATGAAACCTTTTGTGGTGAAGAATAGATCATGTTTTCCTGAGATCCAGGCCAAGCTCAAAGAGTTTGGATTTGTACATCTACAAGGGAGAAAATATGGTCCACACCAGGTCATATCTAAAAGAAGACTGATGAGAAAACAAGGCCCTTATGAACATGAATATGTCGAAAGTTTTGATAAACTGGAGAACCTGGAAACCTGTGTAGACATGGAAGTCATTTTGTAGCCTGATTAGACACAAAAAATGGAGTCAACTCCACAATAGACCCAGACACAAAAAACTCCTCCAAGGATGATTATTAAAGCTCCCAAGATGAGTGTTTATAGCAAAAGGGGTAGTTTAGAGGCCCTAGGCACCAATGGTTAACAAAATGTTCTCAAGAAAATAAAAACCACACAGTATCCATAGATAGTAAACTTGGAGGAAGAAGAAACTAACAAACAAATGAATATGGAAATGGTGGAGAGAAGGACCAAAAATGAAGAGGATAGTACAAAAAGCATGTCAGAGAGTGAAGGCAGTTTAAGGGCTTTTAGCAGCAAGAGACATGTCTTTGATAAGACACCTGGGGTAGTCTACCAGTCCAAAGAAGATTTAGCAAATCAATATGTTGAGAAAGGGAGCTTGTCCATGAGTGAAATAATATATTTGATTCCCGAGGTAGAAAGGGTTTCTCAACATAAGTCTTCCCTGTTCTTAGTTAGGGATGTAGAAACAAAGACACTCAACATAGCAGTGGTTGATGAGGATAAAGTGTCTGAAATTAAGTTGGATTATGAAAATATCAGTGCCCAAGACAAAGTGAAATTTCAAAGAGACACCAGTGACATGTTGTATTCAGACTACTTGAGTTTGAGCTTGAAGGTTGCAAGGCTGACAACCCATACACTGAAGTTGGAAGGACAATTAAGGCAAGAAAAAGAATCTAGGAAAGCATGGAAAACACAAGTCAAAAGATTGGAATATGAAGGCCCTCAAGGGGTAAAAGATTCCTTATAGGAAAAAGACAAGATTATTCAAAGGATGAAGAAGAGGCTAAAGATGTCTACCACAGAGCATCCACAAACAATAGAGCTGACTTCTCTAGAACAAGAAAAAGAGACATTTCGGCAGGAAGAACTGAATTACAAAGCCAAAGTATTACAACTAGAGAAGGAAAAAGAGGATTGGTCACAAGGACATGTAGAGGTATCAAACAGAGATGCATCTCTACCTGGTACAATAGGAGATGATTCAAACACTGAAGATATTGTCCAAGTTATGTCCCAAGTAAGCTTGAAGGAAGGAGAAATCAAAAGTATTAAGGGAGATATAGAAAAGCTGCAACAAGAGATTAAAATGAAGAATAAGAACATGCCTCGGTTCCAAAAAGAAAATCAATAATTGTAGGAAAGAGTGGGCAAGTTGAAAACAAGGCTGAAAGATAAAGGACTTTTACAGGGAGATAAACATGTAATCTGGAATTCTATTATTGCTGAAGCTGCTAAATTCAGGGTGTACCTAAATTTCATATATGACAAAGATAGAATGGATATCACTGCCTGAAGTAGATTTACCATTGTGAATGAGACACTGGTAAGAAAGCCCTCAGAGTGGGCCCATAATTCTATAATTTTTTTGAATTCTGTTCCTACTGCTGAACTTCAGACCATTGGGGTCAAGGACATAACTACACTGATCATTTGGCCCAGGAGGCTCATTCCTAAGAACGATTTACTCAAGTCAGTTCAGACCAAAGCCGCACAGATGGAGCAGAGTATACAGAAATTCAAGGATATGTTCAAGAAATTATTTATCAAAGGCCTCCCATCATTTTGGGATGGAAAAGGAAAATTATATGACCTAGAGAAATTCAAATCCCTCCTCGCATAGTGCAGAATGGATCATTCCAAGTTTGAAGGCCTGGAGGAAAACTTGAAAGGACCAAGTATGGTAGAATATTGGAACATAGAATTTGAGATCTTAAATTAGTTTAAGACTGTTAATATCGGGCTGCCAACTATGGCTTATGCTACTTGCATCGACTTGGAGATCCTGATCAAAGAAATGATGGATTATGAGATTCCTTTAGACTTACAGTGGAAAGAGATCATGCGGCTAGGTAAGACAAAATACAGTTTTCCAGGAGCCAACAAATAGCCTCCAAGTGTCACCATATTGGTGAGTTCAACAGAAGGTTAGAGAAAGACAGATGGCAAGGACGAAAGGAAAGCAGTTAGATAAATCAGTCGCTAGTTTTTGAAACATTTTTTTTTAATCATTTAAAATCAGTTCACATGCTGAGACTGTCAGTTGAAATTATTGTAATTAGTTTTAGAAGCTGAAATGTTTTAGTTCAGACATTGTAATCTAATTGTATAAGTATTAGAAGTTTTGAATGAATTAATGTTGGCAGAAGTGCATGGGAACCTTGTTTTTGTTTCTAAACTCAATTGTAATTTTCTGGAGTTGAATTGAATACATATGCAGAAGCGTTTGAAGTCTCTATAAAAAAATTCTAATGGTGATATGAGTTCGGTCTACTTTCATTGTATGCATTTCCTGCTTTCTTTAATTCCATTTACATTTTCTTCTGTTTAAATTGGAGAGGTAAAATCCCAGAATTCATCTCGTGATGCTCTTGGCTTAAGCAATTTAAACTATGTAATTTTCTTCTTAGCTAATTCAAAATTCATTTCAGTAATTCTCTAATGCAGTTATTTGTTTTCCCCTTCTTCTTACACTCTAATTAAAATACTATTTACAACTCATATTCATTGCCTCATTTAGCCTTTATCCTCTGGAGAGTTCTACCGGCCAGTCATTTTTTTCATTCACTTTTAGAATTTCAAATTCATAGCCCTAAGTGTCCCTCCCCTTCCTATCCAACAAATTTATCAAAAATCCCCCAAAACAAACCAAATCTAGCCACTGAATTCTAAATATATATCAAGTGACATGAGAGATCCATCTCTTTGTTGAGCAGTCTAGTGCCTATCTCTAAAGTAGGTTGAAACAATTACCTCTGTCTTTTGTCTATCAACCGAACAAACTTTACAGATTTCTAACACTATGCATATACATAAGTGAACAAAAAAGGGTATGCATGTCCCATGGCATCCTTCATTTCCCACGTAGCCTCATCTGGGCATGTTGGGCCTGGGTATGGATTACAAAATAAAGTGAAGAAAAAGGAAAAGAAAAGATGAAGTACGACCTACACATAATACACACTAACTGAGATTGGGTCAAAGTGGTCAAATAAGAATAAAAGGAGAGAAGTAAGGGAAAACAGGCCGTTCGACGAGAAGATGGAGGAGAACAGATCAACAAGAAATATGGATCACGGACAAATCAACAAGCAGAAAAAGCCACCAATGGATTCTTTGGAGCACCTCATAGGAGAGAAGGAAGGATAGAATGGTGAAGCCTGCAAAATGTGGGTCAAAGAGGACCTAGGGTTTTAGACACTGATCCACTGGACCTTTTAATGACTTATGGTTGAGTTTTAATTTTTCATGCATTAATTAACCATTTGAGAAACTTATCGAATGAATGAGGAAAGAAGAGGAATTATGATAGCTATATACATATATGCAGATCTGAAATGAAATAATAGACAGCAAACCATAACACGTGGATTGATAACGGAGTTCGGCACAACTTTGCCTATGTCTCCGGGCCTTTTTCTTTGTGGGGGAGGCTTCTTTATTTCTACTTAAAAGCTCAAAATTACATCGCTGCAATGCCAAATGGATACAAGACTAATCTAGTCATGTTCTTCTAGATCTCTAGAACCATGCAAAGAAAATGGCATGCAAAACGGACGTCCGGAGCTCCCAAAAATGGTCCGACAACGTCTCCTCCTCAAAAGCTTCTCTACCTCGAAATGGCTTTGGCTTGGCTTCTCCTCAGCATAATTCTACTCTAAATGCCCTTTATGGCCTCAAACAGGCTTGTGTTATATAGCTGGGAAGTTGGTTGCTCACCTCCAACTTCCTCCTAAAAAGTAGGCTCCAAAAATGCCCAATAACTCCCAAAAATGGAGAAAATACATTAAAAATGGGCTTAATTACAATAAAAACCCAAAAAGTAGTTACAAAAACCCACTTTATAACTAAAAATTGGGCCTAGCCCCTTAGCCTTGGGTGCGCGCCCCCTTTGTATGGTCTCATGGCTTCATATGGCCAAGCGTTAGCCCAAAGGGCTAAGCGCTGGCCCCTCTCCATTCGATGCTAGCTCTCGGTTCTCGGCGCAACCATAGGACCCAATGGTCTAACTGTTGTAACCACGCGCATATGGTATAGGGTTTGGTCACATTATACAACAAACGACCGTGGGCCGAGGCTAAGCCTCGGCCCGACCCCCCCGCCAACGTTAACATAATTTAAATTTAAAACAATTTTAACTCGTATATATTACAAGTAACACCTAGTGGTCCATTGGTCGGATGATTGTTGCGAAGGCATAGCCGGTGGGGGAGGTCCGGGGGTCAAACCCCACGGCCTCCAATATAATTTTACAAACCAAAAACCAAATAAACCAATACTGGGGTGCCACGTGGCAGTCGCCTATTGGTCCACGTGCCTGCCACTTGTCGAAAGCCGTACTGCCTCATCACCCACCACATCAGCCCTGTCATACTGCTCTGTCAGCCTGCCATGTCAGCTGCTGACGTCACCTGTGCCACGTGTCACCCTTACAGTGGTGACACGTGTCACCTCAGGATAGGTCTAGCCGTATGCCCAAATGTCCAAATTTTCCTGCCACATGTCGCTTCCTGGAGCTACCACGTCAGCTATATGGACCTGCCACATCAGCGTACGGACATGCCACGTCAGCGTCCGTATGGACTATACGGATTGCACAGTCAGCAATTTTTTTGCCTATTTGCCTTATTGGATTGAATGCGATATCTTCTCCATACGAAGTCTGTTTGACAAAGTAAATATACCACCAAAATCAAGAAGATGAGACGGACGCAATGGCATAGGTTTCGTTGCATTCTGAGCACTTTCATTTTTGAGCATTTTTCAATCCCTGTCAGGCTTCTGGATCCGATTTCGGATCAGACACCTAGTGTTTTGACACCTAGGTTTTGACCTAGGGATGTCCAAGAGATATTGTAATGTATAAATAAAGGTCTAAAGGACCTGGTGTTTGCACTCTTTTCGTCGTTTGATGAGAAAAATAAGAGCACTTACATGCCTAGTTGGGCTCTGCTAGTCATGACAGCTGTATGGTAAAAAGTTAGAAAGAAAACAACAAATCTATTAACAAGAATTA
>JASDQU010281237.1:0-10011 GCA_032191745.1 Picea mariana
TGAAGCCCAATCCAGTGAAATAGTTGTCTATCCGAGTGTACCAAGCACAGGGTGCTTGCTTCAGCCCATACAGTGCTCTCTTGAGTCTGCACAGATGTGACTCTCTGTCAAAGGTCTCAAAACCTTCTGGTTGTTCAATGTACACTTCTTCCTCAATGATCCCATTGAGGAATGTAGTTTTTACATCCATCTGATGAATGCGCCAGCACATCTGCCCTGAGAGTGCAAGGATGGATCTTATGGAAGAGTACCTTGCAACAAGTGCAAAGGTCTCATCATAATCTATCCCCACGATCTGTGAGAATCCCCAGGCCTCAAACCTGGCCTTGTATTTCTCCACACTCCCATCAACAGCTTTCTTTACCATGTAGATCCATCTCGAACCTACCACTGATTTATCAATCGGTCTTGGGACAATCTCCCATACACTGTTTTTGACAATGGAGTCATACTCCTCTACCATAGCATCAACCCAAGTGGGGTCTTGCACTGCTTCCTGAAAGGAAGATGGTTCAGTCACAATACATTTTCTCATGAGAGCCATGTATCTAGCAAATCGATCAGGAGATTGTCTTTGTTTGCACTGTGAAGTAGGGGCTCCTACATTCTGTGAAGCATCTAGTCTCAATCTATCAGCTTCTGTGGTGTGCTTTCTGCCATTTTTGATGGATGGCTCTACTTGAGTGGTTTCCTTCACTCCATGAACCTCTTCATGTGGCTGATCCACATCTTGAGACTCATCTTTGGGAACCAACAGTTCCTCTTCTGCATGCAAGTCTAGCTCCCTCTAAAGCGACAGCCACATGGCTTTCCCCTCATCGAATTTTATATCCCGTCGCATAACAATCATCTTACTGTTCGGAAAATACACACGATAATTATGGGGTGTTACTGTGTACCCCACAAATATCCCAACTTTAGTAGTCGGTTCCAGCTTCTTCCTGGAATCCTTGGTCACATGCACATAAACAGATGAGCCAAAAACTTTAAAATGAGAAACATCAGGTTTCTTACCAGTAAAAGATTCTTCAGGTGTACTCATGCCAAGTTCTCTATGAGGACAACGGTTCTGCACATAAACTGCAATATTTCACTCTTCTGCCCACAAATGCATTAGTAGTCCCTGATCATGCAACATCGCTCGTGCTGCACCCACGATTGTTCTATTCTTTCTCTCCACGACCCCATTTTTTTGTGGGTTATGAGGCACTATGAGTTCTCTTCGAATTCCTTCTCTACTACAGAAGTCTTTGAATTCATTAGAGATGTATTCTCCACCATTATCACTCCTTAAAGCTTTCACTTGCTTCCTCGACTCTTTCTCCACCAATGCTTTAAACTCACAGAACTTTGAGAATGTTTGATCCTTCTTTTGCATGAAGAATATCCAGCATTTACGAGAAAAGTCATCAACAAAAATAACATAATACCTATGTTTTATTGTTGAAGCAACCAAGAATGGTCCACACACATCTGTGTGAATTCTCTCTAGGATCACTAAAGCACGGTTCTCCTTTTCATGAAAGGTGGAATTTACATACTTCCCCAGGGTGCACCCCTTGCACTGATCTAACTGAGCAAGTGTTCCCCTTGGAAGTCCAATAGATATTTGTTGCATGATCTTCAAGGCTCCATGATGAAGATGGCCCAATCGCCTGTGCCATAATTTTCCCTCATCCTGGCTCACCACTTTTTCTGACTTGCCTATCATGGCATTGCAGCCATCTACCTCCAGGATGTAGAGATTCTTAACTCGAATCCCTATCTTCTTGACTTGACCCGTTGCTTTATGTCGCAGGTAGGCTTTTCCACTGCTAAAAACAACATCATAGCCTCTGTCCTCCAACATTGCAACTGAGACCAAGTTTTTCTTCAGACCTGGAACATGCATAACATTTTTCAATTGAATTGGTTTACCTGACTCCCTTTGAAAGGTAATGATACTAATCCTAGTTGCACTATATCGTCCATCGTCGCCCATGTCTATATGCATTCTGAGATCTTTCTCCTCCAAGTCAATGAAAGACTCTTTATCTCCCATCATGTGGAAGGAAGCGCTACTATCCAAATACCACACCGATCCCGATGCACTTGAAGCCATGCATGGGATCAAAGCAAAGTCAAGTTCAAATTGCGAGACAAAAGCCTCACCAGTTGCATCTCCAACAATCGTCTTGTTCTTCTTCTTCTATGGACAGTTAATAGCGAGATACCCATGTTCGTGACACTAAAAACACTTAACTTTGGACAAATCCAACTTCTTGACTTTAGACTCGGATTTTGGATGGAATTTCTTCCCTTTCCCTTTCCTTTCCTTGGCAATCTCTTCATCATCATGCTTTGATGAAGATACATCTATAGTGTTCTGCCTGAACTCCTCTTGCACTAGATCTGACCACAGTCGTTCCCAATCAAGCAATTTTTCCCTTCCATTGATAGAGTCTTGATAACTGTGCCAACTCTTGGGAATTCCTAGGAGCACCAAGCTCACCAAATCATCAACAACGACTGTTATTCCCACAATTCCAAGCTCATCCCAACATTGGAAAAACTTCGTGAGATATTTTGGAATGGTGTCGCCCTTTTCCATCTTGATCTTTCTGAGTTTATCTTTGAGTGCTAATTTTCTATGGTCGCTACTGTTTTGGAACAGATACGTCAAAATCTTCCACATTGCATGTGGTGTGGTTTTCCCATGGGGACTTGAGAAAATGTGGTCTCGTACTCCCTGCAATAGAATCCTCCTCGCCTTTGTCACTTTCTTTTTCCATGCATCAAGATTTGCAGTGTCTGTCGCATCCGGCTTAGGAACATCTTTGTCAATGTAATCCTTCAATCCATTGTCTTCGAGTACTGCTTCCATCCTATCCTTCCAAGCAATGTAGTTCGAGCTGCCCTCGAGTGCATATTCCAACCTCAGGCCATTGAAAGACATTTCGATCTTGAATCAACTATCGCACCAAGAAAATATTGCAAATTCGAATGTTATCCAACCACCAAAACTCAACTGCTACAACTTCTCTTGCTCTGGGAGGTTCTCACACCACCTGAGAGAAACCTGAGGGAAGTTTGCACCTTGCCTGTGTATAGCCTGTGAACTTGCCTGAGAAGTTCTCACCCTGCTAGTGTATAGCCTACGAACTTGACTGGAAGGTTCGCACTGTAATGCACTGTAGGGTGAGGGGAGTTCGCACCTCTCCCTTGATCAGCCTGCGAAAATGCCAATGAAGTTCGCACCCTACCTTCGAGTAAGGTGCGATAATTTTTGCTGTGAGAACTGAGCATAGTCTATAGTACTAAAGTTCACACCCTGATAAAGATGGGACCTGCGAGAATGAATTATGTCCACACCTCACTTCCGTAGCTCTGTGGCCTCCGTGGCTCTAATACCATGTAGAAATTTCAATTCAAATTAAGTATTTCTTGTGATTCTCCTGATCTAATAATTATATGCCACTGTTAAATACATAATCGCTTCTACTATTATTCTTGCGGAAAATTAAACCACGATCACAACCACAATCACAAAGTGAAATATCAAGAACACATAACACAAAAGTTTTACCGGGAAAGGGTAAAGCTAAAAACCCCACTATCATATATTATGTATATCATGAATCATGAAACAATCTCATACAAAACTCTAATCCAAGAGCTCTCAGTACTATACAATCGTCTCACACTGTCATACACAAATCAACAAATACATGTGCCAATTCTCCGTGTCCAGAAAACCTGCCTCCTCTGCACAATCTCTGCAATTCGAATTCTCACAATGAAACTACAATTGCCTAGTTTGCACATGCTCATAAGCATATTCACTGCATGTGTGATCAAATCACAACTGATAGCCAAACTGTGCCTTTCACCTGTTATCTCAACTGGGTCTCCACTGGATCTAACATGCATGTAGTTAACTGTGGCGAATCTTCAGTTGCATGTGAGTTCACTAATTTACTGAACTCTCACTAGTGCATGTTTAGGTACAACTAGTACAACTGATCTTAACTCACTTAACTACACTTATAATTCTATTACAAATCCAACTCACTCAGTTATGAATGAAATAATATATTAATATTTATTGTCTAATTTATTTAAGGGAAACGTAAATTAGACACATGTTTCTTGTTGACTTTTCAACATGCACGTGTTCCTTACAGGCGGAGCAGGAACATGCAAGAAATTCACAGCGAAAGGATTGTTCCAAAGGCCTATACGAATCTATGATTCAAACAATTCCTATGATCCTATGAAACCAAAGGGCCTAATAGTTGCATACACAGGAAAAACTACATACAATGCTGGTGGAACAACAATCCACTCTGCATTTTTAATGCCTTTTAACAAGTCACAGTTTCTTCCACTTAGAAAGGAAATGTTGGATACATTATCTAAGCTTTATGAGGAACTCCAACTTGTCTTTATAGATGAAGCATCTTTGATTGGGATTCGGTTCTTGTATTCTATTGACAGCCGACTAAGAAGCATAAAACATGTGCAGACGAAATACTTTGGAAACATTGACATGATATTCTGTGGGGATCTTTACCAGGAACAACCCATCCAAGATTATTTGATATTTGAACAACCTACCGTTAACATGGAAACAGTCACCCATGACTTCTGGAGAGACAATATCAAATGTTTTGAGTTGCATACTACAATGCACCAAACAGATGAAACATTCATTGCAATTCTGAATAGAATGCACACAAACAACCAAACACATGATGACTTGACCTATATCAATTTGAGGTGCTTACAGCCTGCACCAACAAACCCAACGTTCTCTTACCTGTTCTATAGAAATAAGGATGTTGCAAAGAATAACAGCCACATGTTGTCACTCATGCCTGACGATGATATCATCATCAATTCCATTGACCTGGAAGAAGACAACCATGGAAACGTGCCACGTCATGAACATTCAATCACTCTACCTGTGTAGCTTGTCCTCAAATTAGAAATGTTGGTTGAAATATATGCCTGCAACTATGATTCACAGGATGGCTTGGTGAATGGTGTAGATGGAATACTGAAAGTCTATACCAAGACAAAAAAAGTGGATGTCCTTTGGATTAAGTTTCGTGAGCCGCATATAGGCAAGCGACAAGCAAGCAAGTTGTCTTATCTATATAATTCAAACACTAGAAGTGATTGGACACCTATTTTGTGAATATTGAAGCCAGTATCGACATCAGCAAAGACAAGTCGACTGGATATTCGAAAACAGTTTCCGATTAAACTTGCATGTGCACGTACAGTCCACAGATCACAAGGACTAACACTTGATAATGTTGCATTTCAGCCTGTTGGAATTCAGATACATGGACTTGTAAACACAACATTGTCCCGTGTCAGAAGCATAGAATCCTTGTATTTACTAAGTCCTCTCACAAAAGATAACTTCAAATTGAAACAAAAAGTTGATATTGAAATGGAATGACTGAGGACCACCGCAAAATGGCAACTGCATTATGATTACCAATCCATACAAACAAATTCATTTGTATCAATTCTCTCGCTTAACACACGCAACTTAAATGCACACATGGATGATATACTGAATAACTATGATATAATGCAATCCGATATTCTGTGCTTGCAAGAAACACACATGGCATTATGCATGTAGAACAAACAATTCCCAAATCACAATTGCATATCAAGTTACATTACACATGGGGTGATGATACTGGTGAAAAAACATGTACTGATTTTGGACCATATACATATCGAAGAAAAGAATGTTGAACTGGTGCTTGCAAATTTTTTTTCCCATGAAACGGAAGTTGCAATACTGAATCTGTATGTTGCTCCCTATGCAACATTCTCCAACATAGTGCATGTTATTTCCAATGCATTGGCCCATTTCCATCTGAACGGACCCATTGTACTTGTAGGAGACTTCAATATTGATATGCTACAAAATACTGGTAGAACAAAAGAATTGGAAAACTACATGTGCAAATACAGTCTCCGCTTTATTTTGAACAACACAGGCCATCTACAGAACACACTTATTGACCATGTCTGGTCCAATGTGCCCATTCCTCAATACAATATGTTTGTCTTAGACACATATTGGTTTGATCACGATACAATTGGTATTGCACTTGAATTATGACATATACATCAAACTTATTGGAAACTCATATTTCTATGTTTCAAAGCATATCTGTATCCCTGATTTCTACACACATCGTTCTAGTGAGCATACAGACGATGTTCTACTTGAATTATAAAATATACATTGTGCAAAAAAAAAAAAAAAAGGTACATCCTTCCAGAAACTATTTGTGACTCATCTTATTCTATTTCTTTTTTGTATATGTACATAGTAGTTGCCTTTTTCTTAACATCTGAACTTATGTTCATATCTGTTTTGCTTTGTACTTTTGTTGATAGAAATAGACAGGAAAACTAGACGATGGAAAGAAATCCTACCCAGAGATGTAGACCAATCAATGCAAAGGTGCATTTTTTTTCTGCCCTTGTTACATAGTAAACAGTTTTTCGTTTACTTTCTCTGTGTTTTTCAAACTTGTTTACATCTATGTTTTTTTTTTTTCTTTTTTTTGTGCATAGAGGCCGCTACGCTGCACGTCTTCCATCCAACAGATGTAATTTTGAGCCAACTAGCTCGCAAGTCCACTTGTCAATTTGTTTATCGCACAACTATGACAACTATTTGCAGGACACAGAACATTAGAGGCATAATGTGCAGCCCACAAGTGCGTGATCCAAATAAGTGGCTAGGTATGGAATAAGGGATCTGTGCATATTTGGTATGTAGTGCTCATTTGTGCGAGCGCGCCAGCGCTGGAGTCTGTCAATTTGTATATTGCGGAAATCAGTAGAAGTAGAATGTTCAGCCTACCAGCTCACAAATTCACTTGTTAATTGGCAAATGTTGAGCCGACCAGCCCACAAATCCGCTTGTCAATTTATTATCATAAGCTATTTGTAAGGCACCAAAGAATAGAGGCTCGTTTTTAACCCTGGCAGCCTGAGAACCCGCGATACAGAAACTATACATGGTCTATAAAATCTTAGCCACCCCGCAATTCTGCTGGTCAATTTGTATATCATGGAACTGTATGTGTTATTTGTAGAACACGGAACGATAGAGGCCTTTTTTTTTACCCCTCCCACCCAAGAACTCGTAAGTATTGAATGCGATATGGGTACATGGTCTATAAATTCTCATGTCGATGCTTTATAAAGGTACATATTTAGTTTTTCCTCGTTTCTACACACACTAATCTGGTAACCACGGAGTTGGTGTTGCACATGAATTATGAAATATGCACTGGGAGTTGGACGGAGCCAAGTCCGCGATCCAAATAAGTGGCTTAATATGGAATAATGGATCTATGCATATTTGGTATGTATTGCTCGTTTCTGGGAGCCCGCTAGCCCTGGTGTAGAATGTTGAGCTGACCAGCCCACAAATCCGCTTGTCAATTTATTATCATAAGCTATTTGTAAGTCACCGAGCAATAGAGCCCCATTTTTGACCCCGCCAGCCTGAGAACCCGCGATCCGGAAATTGTGAATGGTCTATAAAATGTCATCCAATATGCAATTCTACTTGTCTATTTGTATATTGCAGAACTGTGTGTGCTATTTGTAGAACACTGAACAATAGAGGCATTTTTTTGAGCCCACCCGCCCAAGAACCCGCGATCCTGGAAGTGGCAAAGCATGGAATGACATATCGGTACATGCTCTATAAAATCTCATGTCCATACTTTATGAAGGTACATTTTTAGTTTTTCCTCGTTTCTATACATACTGATCTGGTAACCACAGAGTTGGTGTTGCACATGAATTATGAAATATGCACTAGGTGTCGGACCGAGTGCTTTGGTTTTCTTAGTTGAACAATTCTGACTTATGCAGTTTCAGCATTAAACACTCAGTAGTTTCACCATGCACTTTCAGACTTGGGCATTCCTTCCTTGCTTGCTCTTCCCCGTGCCCGTCACCTTCGCATGTGTGCATAATAAGAAATAATGTTTATATATATATGTGTGTGTGTGTGTGTGTGTGTGTGTGTGTGTCTTCTTTCTAGATATTTAATGCTAACAGGTCATCGTGCATGCACCGTCTAAGATGTCAATGATGCGCAAAATGCTCAAGAAGTTCTACCATCAATGCAATTTTTGCGAAGGCTTTTCTTATCCCTTCCTAGTCTTAATTTCAAATGCCATGGACTATCATTCGCACGCCGCCAGCTTGGTTCGTTCACGAAACCTCCAATCCTTAAATGTTCTTCGCCATAACTTCCACCTTCGCACTTCTAAGTATGCAATAATTAAGCTTTAATTCTAATAGGTCATCATACAACACGCATAGATATTGTCATTAATGAGGAGATTTTGCATTCGCACGCATTGAAGCAATGTTTTCGGGGGGTTATATTGTCCCCTCCATTTCTTCATTTCAAGCAGCATCTGGAGCAAACCAATGTTTCCATAAAGTACTGGCACTAGCTCTACATCAGTTTTGTAGAGATACAGTGAACATGTTCCTCACGAGATTCCCGTGTAGAAGAAGGGAAAAAGAATTGTAGGGGAGGCGGAGTAGCCCGAAATTTACAGTGAAAACATGGATCTTGACGCTGATCTAGAAAGCACATTCTGCAACCTTGATCAGCCCAGAGACACAATTTAGCATACCTACTCAATGGACATGGTTGATACCCTAATTTTTGACGAAGATGAATCCTTCGTATTCCAGAGTGCTTTTTTGAATCCGAATAAAAAAAATTAATCATTGAAAAAAGAGATGTAAAAAATAAGAAAAGAAAACATCGTTCAGAACTTGACCTTGCTAATATGCAGGTGTCCAAAATCTCTCAACTTCACATGGAAACTAGAGATGCTCTTCATGATTTCGTTGGAGTCATTGAAGCCAAAAATGCCATACTAAAGAACCGGATTAAGTAATTATACGAAGCTTTGTTTCTTATGCCATTGCTTCATAGTTCTTTGGGAATAGCCATGCATGCTACTACATGCACCCCTGCAAAAAATCTAAAAGGGTCCTCCAGCTTCCTCGCATCCTGTAGAGGATATGTCGAGAAAAATATCAACAAAAGAATGGAACTGATTACTAAGGCCTGGGAAACATCATAGAATATGGATTCCCTGGGGAGCAGGGCACATAACTTGTTCCTACTTCTGTAGACGAATTTAAAAAATGAAGAAACTTTCTATGTGCACATGGTCATCCCTTTTGCCTTTCATGTCAACAACATGCCAGAGAAGAGAAGAAGACAACATGATATCCCTTCCAATAAACGGCTTACTCAATTAGAAGCATGCTGGAAAGAGAAAGTGAAGAACCTGTATCTCATCGTCCAATCATGTGAGCAAGCAATATTAAAAAAATAAGCATTATTCATAAAGCTCACCAAAATAGACTTAGCAGGAAAGACAAACGGCTTCCAGGACCCCAGCTTAATCCTCAACTCGCTGGCCTCAACCAAGCAAGCTTTTGATAAACAAGTTGATAATTTGAAGGCCTCGTCTTTAGAAAATGTTTAAAGGATTATTGAATATCATGAAGAAGAGTTGGACCACTAGCTAGTTCTATATTCGGTACAGAATGGAGACATTGATGAAGCTCTATGTAAACTTTCAATTGATCTAATCGAATTAGAAAATGAAATTTTCAACATTAAAATATGCAATGACATCAACGTCGCTCCCTTGAGAAGCTATATTGAAGAGAACTTGAACTGGGTCACCGACGAAATCCAATAGGGAAATGCATAGTTCTTTCTTTATCAATCCAATTATTCCAACTTTTCTGAGTAGAAATCTATAGCCAAAAAATGATCTTCCCATTTCTACTTTTCATGTATTACATTGTACCATGTCAAACTTCTTTCCATGGTCCTATTTCTTGTACATATTTCTGTTATGGTCTGTGGGAGCCCCAATCCCAGTCTATATGACAAACGTATTTACATTTCCAGGGATATGTAACAAACTATTA
>JASDQU010281248.1:0-12317 GCA_032191745.1 Picea mariana
TGACTAGGTCCTGTTTATGTTTTCTAGGTCCCTCTTGTTTCTTACTGAGAGGCTTTTTATTTCCTTCTCAAGGAACCCTGGGCGAAGCATCTCGAGGTTTTATTTCTAGGATTTTATCTTTTACCAGCTGTTTTTACCTTCTGGGCCTTTAGCCCCTTCTTCCCACGTGATAAGGTGCAATCCTACAAATAGGTCAACCCAATGCCCGAACAAGGGGAATGGGACAAGTGAGCAAGAGATAATATGAAATAGTGGTGCTATGAGGGGAGTAGATGATGTCTTTTCAGAAATCCCCCAGTGTCAAACCCAGACCTATGGACACAAGCTTTCTAGGATACCTTGTCAATCTCCCAGAGTATGGTCAAGTGGGCTAATGTAAGATCCAAGAAGTTGTTAGAGATAAAAGGAATTAGATGCATATATTTAAAGGTTTTAATGATCAAAATTGACACATACCATGATACCTTGACCAATTACCTCATGGAGAAAGAACCTCCTCCGATACAAGACCAAGCCAAAGGTGATGGATGTTGTTGCTGCTGACAAGACAAATCTTATGGAAGAAGAAAAGGATGGGCCCTCCAAGGCCATACTCAGGTCAATCCTTCTCTCAGTACTCCATGTCTAGGACCTGTGGGCCTTGAGACATGATCTCCTAGTTATCCCTAAAGGTGGGGATAACATCTGGCTCCAACTCGGGGACATGTGCTCACCGTAGAGCACATGAGAACCTCAACATCTCTGGCATAACTTGTAGACTTGCTCAATCTTGATAGGAGTATCAGTAACAAAATTGGGGCGGTAATTCCACCCCAACATACATAGATATATATATAGACTGAAAGAAAACAATCAATAATGCAAATGTGAAAGAAAACTAACATGAAATGCAAATGGTATAGTACACGAATACAAAATGCCTACTTACCTGTAATTACCTGTGAAGTCATCTTACCCCATCCTAGTGGGTTTTGAGGAGGTTCCCACTAACGGGCACTGTGTGCCTTCGTCCCTCCAGTGTAGATAGGTAATAAGAGTCATTAACTAAATTTCTTCCAACCTTAAAAGGGCCAAACCAAAAATGATTGTTTCTTTTGATATTAGTAGGCTTCCCTTTATTGGCATCCCACATCCATACTATGTCCCCTTCCTTGTACTCTCTGAATTTGAAAATTTTAGTTCCTTGAACAACCGTGGTGTATTGTGTAGAGGGAGGTGGGTGAGATTCTGCTATAAAGATTTCCTGCTGTGAAGGATGGATCCGTACATCATCTTCCACTTTATTTAGTATTTTCACAGTCTCAGATTCGTGGCCTTTGAACTCATCAAGGATTTGTTGGTATTCCTCTTTCTTGATCCATTTAATATGATTAGAATTTTCCTCCTTTGTAAAAGGTGTATCTTCTAGAGAATATTTATGAGGATTCTATCTGGTTTTGTCACATTCTTTGTCATCTTTGATGGAATCACTGGGCTCTTGCACATAAGTTGTAGTCACAGGTACATTCTAGATACGACCAATAGTTCCATCTTTCAATGGTCCATCTGATCCTTAGAAAAAGTTGTCAAATCACTCTTTGACAGATGGTACCTAGATGACTTCTCTCAAAGGGATGGCTACAAACATTTTGGATAATGCCCCTTCAAGGTCAAAGTTAAGGTTAACCCTTTCAGTCTTAGATGTTTTAGGAAAGATTACATCCAAAGGTGGGTTTTTTGTTTGGTCAGTGGCAGGTTGGTTCAACTTCTTTCTTCTATACACCTAGAACTCTTGTTTTTTTAGCCTTTCTTTTGATTTCTGGTCTAGTTTGTTTATTACCGCCATTCTGGCTGACCTGGCCACTTCTTTCATGGCCTCTTGATGCTCTTCAATGGTAATATTTATTTGAGGGCCTTCTATGATGTGGCCTATATTTTTCAGTTGTTGATGGCCACCATTACTATAAGGACACTCATGTTCCCAATGTGCTTCACTGCATTGAAAACGCCAAGGGTTTTCATCCACAATGATGGTGCTTGGAACTTCTATGTCTTTAAAAACATCTTCATTCCACTCAACGATATTACTTACTCTCTATACTGGATAGCCATCTTCATCCAAATCTTCAAAGATATTAGAGGCATCGTCGGGATAATTACCCCAATCCGTGTCTTCTTCTGTCAAGGGAAAAGTGGGGCCATCTTGAAACAAGTATGGATCCATTGATTTGTAATCACTAGGTCCAAGATCATCTATTAATGATAAAGAGGTAATTTTCTCATCTTCCTCAAACTGACTTGTTTGTAATAGTGTGGGAGTCCCCTCAAAAGATAATTGGTCATCTAGGTCTTGCTTTGTCAAAAAATGAACAATTTCGTGAATTCTTTTAACCCTTTCCAAGATACAGGACATACTAGTGTCTAAGTTGTTTCCATTATGTTCCTGGGGCTCTTCAGACCTATTGGTTTCACTCATGTCTTGATTTTCCAACATTGGTGTGTTCAAGACAAACATGGAATATTCAAAGTTAGGTTTTTTATGAGTTTCCACACCCAAATCCTCGGATGGTTCATGTTGTCTTGAGACGTTTGAGACATTGTTGATGTTTGAGAAAGTTGTGCTCCATTTCCTTTTGGGAGGCATGAGTTTTACCTCCAGAATTTGTGGGAAATTGGGTTTAGCTTCGGTGATATCCTCATGACTAGATTCCCAAGGGTAATTATTGTATGAGAGATTGACTTGATGGATGTAGTCTTCAAATTCCAGGTTCTTCTCAATCTAACAAGAAAAATCTTGTGCTTTTTCTAGAGTCGAGGGTGACTGATATTTTAGAGTAAACTACAAAACTCCTTCCAACGAGTTCAAGTAGTGTTGGAGGACAACTTCTTCTAAGAAACTAGGTCTGATCTTCTTGAGGAGAAGGTTGAACCTATCATTGAAATCCCTAATGCCCTTGCTAGAGGCTTTGCAAATACTAGTATATTGAGAGTAAAGGGAATCCATGCTTTCTTTTTCACACCAATATTTCTTGAAGGCTTGTTCAAGATCTTCAGTGGTTTTGATGCTTCCTTTTGGGAGTTTGTTAACCCATCTTCTGGCACTTCTGGTGAGTGAGCTCACAAAGAGACTTAAAAAAACATCGGGGTGTTCTTGTCTAGATTGGTGAAACTGGAATGCATCACAGAAGTCATTCCAATGAGAGTTTCCATAGGATCCATCTTCCCCTAAAAAGTTAGGTATCCAAGACTCGACCTTATTGGGTAGATCATGTAACCCCCCTTGGGTGTTAGGTAAGCTCNTCATCAAAGAAAAGGGAAAAGACCTTAGTGGAGTCACCATGTAAGCTTGTAAGATAAGTCTCTAAGGCAAGGCTTATCGAAAAGATTTGTCGTTTGAGGAGAATTGAATCAGTGTTCCCCAACAACGGTGCCAAAATGTTATCGCACAGTTTGTAGCTAGGTCAAATGGCTATAATATGGAGGCCAAACTGGCGTAACAGGAACCTATCCCACCCAATGTCACCACGATGGGGAGGTACTTTCTCTTTAGGGAGGTTAGGCCCAGGGAAGACATCCTCGGTAACCTGGAGTTCTGAAGAGAAAAAAGTTTATAATTTAAAAGTAAAGTTCCCCCTTCATAGGTTACAACCAAAAGAAGATAATCTGGCTAAACAACCAATAATGAAGTGAAGCCCCAAAGAAGAACACCTGCCCAGAACAAAGCAACAACAAACCAATATATGCAAGCTATGATTCAATGGGTTAGTACTTCATAAGACTATCTGATATCAATACATAAGCAATTATAACAATAAATATTGAYGAAGTCAATGTTTGTTRATACAACMATGAAATAATATCACTTCACCAATRAATGTCAAGATGATGTAGCAATCAATGTATCCAATCAATCCTTYATTCAATAAATGCATYAAACCACCATCCAATTKCCTATAAAAGGAATATTRCTRCGTYAAGATGAAGTAACCAAGGGTGACGTCARCCTTCTTAGGGTTAGTAGTTAGTTAGGGTTTCAATTTAGCAAAGGTTTTGAGAGTTGTTTGATCACTTTCACTTCAACRYTGGAGATCCAAGATCAGTGCCTAAGGGTTAATGGAGTCAATTTAGAAGAGGACACAAGGGTTGAAGGAGGAAGACTAAGGACTAGAGGGAAGGGTTCTGAAGTGTTGCTATGGCAGGGCCTCAGAATCAAAACCCTAGGGGAGAGAGGCTCACTATGGTGTTGTTAAGGTAAGGCCTCATTCTCTCTCTTCCTTCCTTAGGTTAACTTGAAAAAATGGTTATTATGGAAGATAAATCAAGACTAGAGAGTGTAGTGAGGGAGAGTGTTGCTATAGCAAGGCGCTATCACCAAACCCTAGAAGCAAGACGGCCCTAGGTGTAGATAATCTAGGCCTAGGACGTCTCCTCCTTCTTGACTTTAGAAAGTGCAGCTAGGTCATGGAGAAGAAGTAATAAGAGTGTAGTTATGGCTAGGCTCTTCCTTTCTTCCTCAATGGCTGAAAATTTCTCTTTTAGGGGATATGAAACAAGGACCTACTTGTATTCTTGTCACCTAGGGTTTTTGATCAGCAAATTATAAACATATGCAAGAATATAAGACTACAACCATTCAATCAAGAAGTTTTGCAAAAAAAACACTTACATATCACCATGAAATAGCATGCAAACCCTAGTTGTAAACCTTCCTTCAAGAGAAATGCCAAAAATGCCAAGAAATGCCTTCCTTCAACAAGTGTGCCTCATTAAACCTACAAAATTACCCAAGTAGGGCGCTAAAATCAGACCTTACTAATGAGTGAGTGATGTGTTATATTAAAAATGAGGCTAAAACTCCTCAATATATACTGTATCATTGACCTTAATTAATTTTAGGTCATAAAAATAGTAGACAAGACCAC
Organism: Picea mariana; assembly: GCA_032191745.1. NCBI lineage: Eukaryota > Viridiplantae > Streptophyta > Pinopsida > Pinales > Pinaceae > Picea > Picea mariana. The sequence goes on from JASDQU010281248.1 coordinate 4,902, forward strand.
CATACTATTTTTACATTAAATTGTCAAATTAAAACCCTAACTAAGTTGTAAAAAAGGTAAAAGCCCCTTCAAGGGAGACACTATCCCCTTTTAGGGAAGATGAGACATCCAGGAGCAAAACGTTAGCCCCCTAGGGGCCTCTCCAACATGCCACACATGCCATTGCTTCCAAGTCTGCCTCCATGAATGTCCATGAAGATGGACGATTTCATGGTGAGGATGGGGGCATCCAGAGCCTTCCAAGGCCAAGATTCCACTGAAAATGGGTCATTCCCCCTAGGATGGGCTTTGCCAAAGTTCCCCTGATGGAACGCCTTCTTCTTCTCCGGTGCAAAACCCTAATCAACCATTGTCCTATCTCTACCCCCTGATGGGGCCTCGACATCCATCTAGTGGGCTCTTCAGCCCCATGGAGGTCCGAAATGATCATCTCCCCATGTGTACTGGTCCAAATGGTACCTGTCCGTCAGGCATGATCCTACACATCAGAAGCTATGCCCTCCATGGGCTCATCAGTCACCAAGATCAAAACAATTTTAATCATGTTTCATCATCAATATTATCAAACATATTCATAAGACCCTAATACATCAATCAATAGCTCAAATACATTAGAAAAACCTACAATACAAGACTAGAGGAAAAGACAAGACATCCTATTTGGCTAGTATCCACAAGAAAGGGGAAGTTTCCAGGAAGATTTCATCCAAGCCATGTAAGTGAGGTGATGTGGCCTAGGATGTCCAGACATGTGGGTGAAGTGAGAGACAGGGATGCATGATGTTATCTATGGTTGCCTTTGTAGAAGGTGAGCCATACCTGTCATGGATGCAAATTTTTTCAAGCCCATTCTTGCCTTTATTCTTTTATTTTAATTTCTTTTTCTTCTTTTTTTTTATTTTTATTCAAGGGCTAACCATAGGACACTGCCTTGGCGTGGTGACCAGAGCTGACAGTGTTATCCACAAGTACTTTCATAGATATGATAAGGCTATATTGTGATGAGACCCCCTTTCCCTTGGCCATGCAACCAAAGGTCACTGCCCTAGCATGGTAACCAGATAGTGGAAATATCATACTGTTAGGTAGCCATGAACCTAATAGGTTGGCTCGTGATGAGACCCCCTATCCTCTTGACTAGGTCTTGTTTATGTTTTTCGGGTCCCTCTTGTTTCTTACTGAGAGTATTTTTATTGCCTTCTTGAGGATCCCTAGGTGAAGCATCTCGAGGTTTTATTTCTAGGATTTTATCTTTTACCAGCTTCTTTTATCTTCTGGGCCTTTATCCCCTTCATCCCATGAGATAAGGTGTAATCCTACAAACAGGTCAACCCAATGCCCTAACAAGCCGAATGGGACAAGTGAGCAGGACATAAGATGAAATAGTGGTGCTACTAGGGGAACAGATGATGTCCTTTTAGAAATCCCCTAGTGGCAAACCCAGACCTATGGGCACAGGCTTTCTAGGATACCCTGTCAATATTCCAGAGTATGGTCAAGTGGGCTAATGTAAGATCCAAGCAGTTGTTAGAGATAAAAGGAATCAGATGCATATATTTAAATGTTTTAATGATCAAAAGTGACACATACCATGATACCTGGACCAATTACCTCATGGAGCAAGAACCTCCTCAATTACAAGACCAAGCCGAAGGTGATGGATGTTTTTGTTGTTGACAAGAAAAATCTGATGGAAGAAGAAAAGGATGGGCCCTCCATGCCCATGCTCAGGTCAATCCTGCTCTCGGTACTCCATGTCTAGGACCTATGGGCCTCGAGACATGATCTCCTAGTTATCCCTAAAGGTGGGGATAACAGCACGAAGATCAGTCTTATCAACAATACTTGTACAATCTATGGTTTTCTATTTCAAGTCCTGAAGCAGTCCTTATGGTCAATTCTTAACATTTCCATTTTATCTCTTCATAATTATATTGCAATAAACTCTTGCTCAATGTTTTGAAATTATCAAATCTACTTTTAAGCCCAATCTCTATAACATTTCTCACAACTTTGTATATTATTATCTTATGTACAGTCCTAGGAATGAAATTATCAAGCCTTTAAAGAGTCCACAACTAGTTCCAGGACTTGTGGAAAAATACTTCTCAAATAAGTTTAGATATGATCCTAAGACCTAGTCCAAACATGGTTTGTCAAAATATTACAAATAATACCAAAAATGTAATTACACGATATTGGTATGGCTCCTTGATCATCCTTGGTCTTTATCCATCATTTATTTCCCTCAATCCTCCATTTTTCACCCTCACAACTCTACTTATAGGCTCATTGCCTCATACTTGTCCTCTTCTCCTTCGCTAGCCCTTAGTCCATTGCTCCTAAACACACTGCAATTTTCCTTAACATTCTCATTAAACCCCTGAGCTTGTTTATTGCAAAAACCTTAACCTTTTCCTTACCACACTTTTCTAGATATAAACCATTAACTTTGCTAGAGAAAAATCCTTCAAAATTGATCAGAAAATGAGTGTGCCTAGCTTGTATTTATACACTTCTTGGATGACTTATGGGACTGACACGTCAATTTTAATTAGGGTCGACATGTAATTTTAGTTAGGGAAGACATGTACTTGTTTGATCCAAATTTTTGGAGCCAAATTGTCTGCTTCTTCAAATGATTTAAAGTGTCTTAATAGTTGTGTCTCTTTCATGCATTCTATATATGGCAAACCCGTGTCTCTTCAAACCAATTCATGGTTCTTGATGACTGAATTTTTATATTTACTATGTGGTGATTGAAATATTCTTTGCAACAATCGTTTACTTCCATATAAACAATGAATTTTGTCCTTTACCTTGTCCTACTACACACTTATATTTATCGAGTCAAAGATCTCTCAATTCTGAAACAAATACTTTGGGTTTCAATGGATTTCAGTAGTGGATCATACTTCATAGACCTAAATACTCTCTAACATTCTTTGACTGTTTAGAAACAACCAATCATTCTTGTGGTTTCACAATTCATTATTCCATACTTCTTTCACATTTTATCACCAAAAATATTATTTGCAATGCCTATATATATAGATCCTCTATAAGCCATGTTCATAGATTCTTCACACCAAAGGGCTTTGATCCTTCAAGTTTGGAATATTCTCCACAATAATTTGTTGATCCATCTCATCAATCATTCAAATACTAGCTTGACATCAATTTAAGTCGATGTTGATAACAATATGTACTTCTACATGACTGCATTACTAGTGTTGTCAAGGGGAAGCTTGACACTTCCAATACAATATTGCTTCAACACCAACAATGAGACACCTTCAAATTCAATGATACATCCTTAACTTCAATAGCGAGACACCTTCAATATCATGCATGACATATTTCATGAAATTCTATGACTTAATGAATAATTTCTCCATTAGTAACACTTCCAACACACCCATTTACTCAATGATGGGTTGTTCTGCTTCGATAGTGACTAGTCCCACTTTCTTAGTTCAATCTATACCTTTGACATTGGATCATTATGGAACTTTGAATTGCACACCATTCACCAATCATCAATGATGGATATTGACATCAATGACCCCATTTGACATCAATGAAAACACATTATCAACAATCTCCCCCTTTTTCATTCATGGCAACAACTTCAACCACTTTGACATTAGTGGAAAAGGAGTGAAGAAAATTTTCTCTCCTACTCCCCCTGGGATTATGCTATCTCCCCCTATCAATATGATTATTTTATGTGAATTTACTCTACTGAATAATCTCTCCCTTTTGCAACCAGGACAGTAAATCCTTTGATGTTCCTCTATCTTTCTGCAACTCCCTCTATCAATGAATATATCTCTTGGAAACAATAAAATCTACTTGTAAGGTTTTATTTCCACTGTCATGCTTTGAGGTTGTTCTGGAAGCACGAATCTGTTATTTTCCTTAAAACAATCCTTGAAAATGGCTTGAGACTTCTTTCAAAGGTATCTCAACAACACTCTTCAAATCTGGTATAACCAGACTTGAGTTGTATGCAAAACATTGTCCACAAAGCAACCTCAGACCCGCTTCAAACTCTCTCCAACAATATCTTAAAAATTTACTCTATAATTTAGTTTAACAATTCTTAGTAGTATTCCTCAAGTTTTTAACTATCAGACTTGAATTTATCTCAAAGACTACTCACAAAGGAAACCTTGATCTGCACAGTAATACTTGTCCATAAGATTGTTCTCAACAACAAATGTCCAAAATCATGTCCTTCAATCTTGTAATCCACAAGAATTGTCCTTAGGATGCAATCGAGTTTTTTCATAGAGGATTTTTTCACGAATTTTTAGTCATCATGCACATGATTGACCACACAAGATGATTGTCAAAAAATCATCCTTGAATATTACACAGGGTTTCTTGGCATGAATTGTTGTTCTTATTATGTGTTTCATAGCTTGGAATGACCTCATCAGGATACAACTGATTTTTATCTAGTTGTGCCATGGAGAGTTGTTCATTCTCCTCTTTATACAAATCTATGAACAACTTATTTTCATCAGCATGAGACTTCTCTTTCCTTGTCCAAACCTTCACGAACCCTTTCCTACAATTTCTTGCAATGTTCCCATACTTATCATAGTTATAGCATTAAATATTGTAGTCCATATTTCTTATCCAATCTCTTTCTTTGTGTACATGGTTGTGACATGAATAATTCAATGTTGAAGGGAGCCATGTAGACACCTTTATTTCTTACTTGAGGATTTATTTCATAATATTTACAATTAATAGCCTTATGCCCAAAATGGTTGCAAGAGAAACAATAAGCAAGAAAATTATTTTCATATTGGGAGAAAATGGTATTCTTGGTGGTGCAGTCCTTCTGAAATCATGATTATGCTATTCCTTATTGTAGTTTCATCTTCTTTTATGGGAGATTCTAAGGTTATCTACATAACTACTAAGATTCTCTTCAATTTTCTTTTCTAGGAGCTTGGAATTTATTTTTCTTCAATGTTCTTTTGTTCAACATAGCCCAAACCAGTCTTGTCATGTGGTGATGTTTGACAATTGAGGATGTCATCCAAGGTTATAGAACTATTTTCAAACTTAGATTTTGTCTTTCTCTTTCCCAATTCTTCTTTTAGTGAAAGGATCTCAAGTTCTTTCTTTTGAAATTCTTCTTCCTTCTCTTTTAGTAGTGTCTTTTGTTCATCAATGGCCCTTTCCGATTCTTTGATACTTTATTCCTTGTTTCTTTTTTAATTTTGATTATTCTCTTGGATATTCTCTGGATATTGTTTTAGATATTGGTTCTCTTTTATAATATTTGAAATTCATTCTTCATCTTCCTTACCAATGTTATAAGAACCCTTTCTCATCTTCTCAAGTTCTTCCTTTAAGGAAATAATTTCAGCCTCTTGAGCATCACATATCTTTGATTTTCCTTTTGGTTGGCTCATCAAGGTTTGTTCAACTTCCAAAGCTCCTTCTAATTTTTCATTTAAGATAACAATTGTTAGTTATTTAGTTTTCTTTTCTTATACTTCTTCATATTTTAGGATTAGTCTGTTAAGTTGCTCATTTTTCTTCCTTTATTCTCTTAAATCAATAATAGAAGAAATGAGTTATTCTTCCCAATTTAATTCTGCGGTCTCTTCATATTAATCTTCAAAATATTCTTCTACATCACTATCAGTATCCTCTCCTTCATTTGAATAACCATTGTTGTGTGTTCCTTTTGTGATTGTCTTTCCATTGAATGGTACTTCTTCTTGATCAGTTTCCTTGGAGGTTTTTCTTGAGTAGGAATATTGCAGTTTAACCTAGATTTCTTTTTCTTAAGTACACTTTCCAATATTTATTTTTAGAGCCTAAGATAATCCTTCCAGGCTGGCATCCATTTCCAATTTGTTGTTTCTTTTTAATTATTTCTTGGCTACAATATTTGCTGGTCTTTTTGAAGGGGTGTAAGAAGTAAAAACTAATATCCAAACCTCATATCTCATTGCCCCCATAAATTCCTTCATCCTTATGCTCCATATTTTATAAATTGTCTCATCAAAGAGAGGTGGTATGCTAAGATGACAACTCATGAGTACTACACATATCTTATCTCCAGTGGTTAAGTTGTTTTTCAAGGAAACATCACTCTGATACTGATTGTTGGAATAGTCACCAATACTAAGAGGTAGGGTGAATCACTATTGAGATCGTTTTGCCAATATTTACTTTAATACCTTAAGTACATATTCATTATTAATCAAAATTGTAAACATTTAGTAAACAAGTGCAATGCATAATGATTTAATGTGGGAACCCATAAAGGGAGAAAATAACAAATGATATATCTTTGTTTAATCAATTATTAAATTAATAGGCTCCAACCTATGAGGGATGTTGGACACACCTACCACACTTAGAGGCGGGGGCTGAATGAGTGTGGGGATATTTTTCCCAAAAGTTCCCTCTTGCACAAAAACTTCATCAATTAGTGTTCAACATTTATTCATTACCCATTGCTTCCATTTATAGCCAGTTAGATGTGAGCACATATTAGCAACATATATCATAAATATATCATCAACAAGGAATCACCACAATGAACCCAAAGAACACAAGATGTATGTACAATTTTCTTTTTATTACAGACTACAATCCTTGGGGTTTATCAACAAAAAATGAATAGAGTACAACTCTGTAAGAGCACCTTCTCTATAATGCAAGACTCAGCTTACATCCTCAGCATCAACTGAGATGAGGCAAAAATCCTCAACATATATCAATCTATCAACAGGTACGTGACCTGTCAGTGGTGCAGCCTGCGTGTGTACGTGCCCTAGCTCGATACAGTCCATGTGTGAACACGGCCAATGTATAAAGTAACAAGCGTGTGCTTCTGAGCAACTAGGGTTTTTCTTTGCTTCACATGCTCAGATCCTCTGCAACCTGCAATTACTTTCTCTTTTGTCTTCCACTGTCCAAACTGACCCACAGCCAGTCACAACACATCCAAGATCTCCAATAGCTTGCTCATGCTCCACAACAAATCAATATGAATGTTATTTCAATCATGTATAAACAACTACTATACCATAGCAATCATGTCACTACTGAATCATAAGAGTGTTTCTCACTCCATCAACCAAATCAACCAAAATAAACCACATCATAGAAGCCATACCAAGAATGCCCTAAGCATTCACAACACATCAAACAATAGTATCCATGAAGACATTAACGTAACCATACCAGTGTCTCAGTGATAGATCTAAGTCCATAGAATGCAAATCTGGAACTTGCCTCATCATCCAGGAGCTTGGCACTAGCTCAAACATAAATCTCCATGATTTTATCCACTCGACGCTCCCTATACACAGTCATCCCATGTGTACACTCACCCTATACACAGATAGCCCACGTGTACATGCACCCTATACACAG
>JASDQU010281249.1:0-13596 GCA_032191745.1 Picea mariana
TCATGGATAAATGTGGGAAAGCATTCATTGGGTTTTCCAATGAGTTTTTCCTTGAAAAAAATATATCATTTTTATTTCTAAATATAAAAATACATATGAAAAATATATCTTATTTTTTCTTTTTTCAGGTTTTAAAGATGTAGGGAAGAATCCATACAAGTTGTATACAGGTACTAGGTAGATTTGGTCGTTGTATAGGTCATATTTTCACTTGATACAGTTCTGTATGGATCCAGGTGAGGTGGATACAATATTGTAGGTGCTTGAGGTCTAATAATAAGACATGTTTCAAAGAGTGACTTGCTGGAGGGAGTTGCGAATGGCTCTATTCTAACTGTGTTGAATGTATGGAAACAAATCTTGCCATGTTTTGAGGGGTTGATGACTGCACATTCTCAACATCTGTGTTGAATGTATGGAAACAACTCTTCCCATGTTTTGGGGGTTGATGACTATGCATTTTTAACATCGGTAACACGGTCTTATTCCCCTCTTCCATCTAACCATCTATATGTGGGTGAAAAGTTGTGATTTTCTTCAACGTAGTGAATATGACTGGTCGTAGTATGTTTAAAACATGACTAAGGGATCTACTTTCCCCACACCTACTAAAAGAGGTCATCAATTTGAAATTCATCCAAACATGCTCGATGATTACATTTTTTCTCAACTATCTTCTTATCGTCTTTCTACACAATACTAGTGCTGACATCTTTTTKAATTTGTCAACCATGGCCAAAATGTAATTGTTCTATTTSAGATGGCTATTGGATGTTGTGACCCCAACCAGGGGCAAGAAGACATTAGAGACTTGCACCATGAAGAAATAAGGATGTTKCTCTAGGAGACACCCCGGCAGACCTAGACCCAGGGGGRTATTGATTTTACACCTGGACGTTGACCTTGAGAGCCCATGACGCCACCATCATGACCCTAGATGTCATCCAGAGCTAGGGTTTGCAGTTATGAGCTAGTTGGTACGTGTGGGCATCATTCAGGGCCTTTRGAGGCCAAACGTTCTGCATTTGGGGCCCAACGTTCCACCTTGGGGGCTCAACATCACCCTAGAAGGGCATGACATCACCCTTGGGGATGATTTTAGGTGTTAATTACTTTTATTTATGTAAAAAACTGGATTTTGATGTAAATTGGCCAGGTCAACCTTTTATTTTACCTAATTTTAATTAAAGGTCAAAGTTTTGTATAAATAGAGATAAATTACTCTCATTTTGACATCATCACTCATCACACACTAAGTGTAGTCTGAAATTTGCACCCTTTTTGGGAGTTATTGGTTGAAATAGGGAAGCGCACTTGTCTTGGAGGTTAAAATTTGCAACTTGGATCATTTCTTGGTGAAGTTACTTGGCAATCTATGGTTTTATTGCTTGATTATTCTTGGTGAAGTAAGTAAATCTGCAATTCTTCATTTCATTTGAATGGTTATGGTATATTTACATATTCATGTTTAAGATTATGAAATTGCTTGCTTGACACACCCTAGGAGTAAAGGACTTAAATTGCTACTTCTTTGCTCTACATTTGCTAGACTTTGATAAGGTGACTTAACTTAGATAAACTTCTAAAGCCCTAAATTCTATCTCTTTAGAAGGCATTATCTAGTTATCATTGCCCTCAATACCTTTCAATAAGTCTAAGGAAGGAAGATTCGCTAGGGCCTAAAATTGCTTACTCTTTAGTGAATTTGTCTTTAGGGTTTGGATGTTTGAGCCCTTGAAGTGCCAACACCTCCTCCATCCATTTCTTCTCCTTAGATAAGTATAATCATTTTGTTATTACTTCCAAGATAAAACTGTCACCTATAGACTCCATTACCCCTTAAAGGCACTAGTCCACTTGCTTTAGTGAATTATTGATCAAACAAACACTCAAACCTTCTTCCTTAAAGATTTTGCTAACTTTTATTAACCCTAAGCTAGACTAATTCACTAGTTAACTTCTTGTTGTTGCAAACATTTTCTATAGCCATACTAATATACATTAATTTGTTGCATACATCTACATAACTTGCACCTAACTCATTCAAAAATTGCTTATAAGAATTTCCATACAATCTACTAGATTTATGTTAAGTTTACACAATGTTTTCTTGCAATTCTGAGCACTAGAACTTGTTGTTGTTACAAAATATTCTACAACCATCTAACTACAGCAAATTCTCTGCAAAATCAACATTTAATGGTAGCTAGACACTGCTAAATTTGCCTGTGACAATTGATTATCATTTGGCCTAGTTGAAGATACCTTTTCATTGTCTTTTCAAGCAATTCCAAGGCATATTTATTGCAGTTGTTACAAAATACTTATTGATGTTGTAAACTATTACATTGCTGCAAATTTATATCAGCTAGCTTATCTTTCAAAGGTTCATGGTCTCATGAAGCACTAACATAATTTGGTACTTGAAAGATGCTATATTTTTCCTTTGTTGTCTTGTTCTGGGCAGGTACACTATATATTCACTTTTCTTCATCTCTTAAGACCTAGAGAACCTTTAACTTGAGTGACCTGTGAGAGGGGGGTATTCTTGCATCCTTTCTTTAGTTTCATCATCCCTTTAGGTCATTGGGGACGTCTCCCCTAGGGTAATCTTGATATACTCCTAAACAGAAAAGGGTTTCATATTAAGGTGAAAGTGATAGGTCACCCCATGTTACGCCAATCTTGTTTTCACTTTCCTTGGGCCTTGGGAAAGTACAGATTGTGTGATAACATTTTAGCGTTGTTGTCAAGGAACATTGAGTCAATATTCCTCAACGACACTTTTTCGGTAAGCCTTTATCCAAAGCCTTCATTTCACATAGCTTACCTGGTGACTCCACTGAGGGTGATCCCCTCATCCATTTGATAATCCTTAAGAGGATATATGGCGACTCCACTAACCTTTTCCAAGGTGCCACCTTACTCTCAAATTTGTGATATTTCCAAGATATGGGATCATGGCGCCCTAAGAAGAAGTGTATCTGACTATTGATTTCAAAAAATTTCAAGGTTACCCGCATTATTTTGATACAAAATGGTCAAACAACTCTCCGAGATTCGGAGGCCTCCCAATTACTCACATTGTATAATTCTTGAAGTATATAAGTGAGATAGAATTGGAAGGGGAGGATGTTCTAGTAAAATTGTTCATACTTTTCCTGTCGTCCTTTTTGCAAGATTAGATTAAGGGTTGTTGCGAAGATAAGGGTATATCATCTTTCGTAGACCTCATCAGTAGGTTTATTGAGTTTGTGAAACCACAATGCCATACATATGAATATACCCTTCAAAATCTCGAAATATCCCTAAAGGACGAAGGATTCACCACTGATATTGTGGAAGATCTCAGGGATGTGTACCATACTCAATACCAAGAACCCTCAGAGATAGAAGGAGAAATTTATGAAGTAAGTTGTCAACCCCTTGAAGAGGAGCAAGATTCCTCCCATGATTCAATAGAATGCAGTAAATACTTGACTAAAGAAGTGAGTTACGAAGATGAATCACTAGCATCCGCTCCTTTGTTCRATGAAKCTCTCCAAGATCCTATCTCTCCTACACAAGAAGAAGAGAATGAGGTGAGTCATTTTCCTTTCCAGGTTTTTTATGACACTTTGTTCTATGATTCAGAAGGTGAAGAAGTAAAGGAACCCTAGGAAGAGCTAGTTCCTTCATTTTCTGATSAAGGCRAAAATATGATTAAAGAGACGAATCTTGGGGATGATRTACTGGACCCTCTTCCATTTGATGAAGTCATCCAAGCCATTGACGCTCTTGCACAACAAGAAGTGAACAYGGTAAGTTATTTCCCTTTTCAAGCTTTTGATGATGCTTTATTTTATGATTTGGAAAGTGAAGAAGTATTAAAGGAKCCCTTAGAAGCATTAAATCCTTCATGCTATGATAAAGGTAGTGACATGGTTGATAATATTGATGAGTTCATATATGTTGGAAGACATAAGTGGGATGTGATTGGTTCTGATGAGGATRTCATTTATGATATGGAATGATATCTTTGAATGTTGCCTTTACAACAATCATATGATGTTCTTAATAACTTTGATGTTTGGCAACAAGATGATGATATATTTACAGAAGTTTTCCAAGCACCCAAGGATGACCCAGTGCAATGTTCTCCTGATGATTTCCGGTCATACCTTGAGCATTTTGATGAGTATTCCTTTGAGCACTTGGATTTATACTATGAATAATATCATCAACTGTCATTGTGCTCAAATTTTGATAAAGGTGAGAACGTTGCTTTCCTGAAGAAGGATACTTGTGACAAGGTTTTCCAGCTCCCTCTGATCGCTTTACCTCGTTATGTCACTAAGTATGCAGTTGGGGAACATGTATCTTGTTTCAGGTTTTCTTTCAGGAAAAAATTTCCGTTAGAATTCATGGGAAAGTTGAATACATAAAGAAGATGTTTGTTATCCCAGTCTTTCATCTTTCCCTTAAAAAATTGCCAATCATCCTTTGGATTCTTGCTAGTCCTTTCCCTAACATCACGATGTGATTACATCCAAGGTAGCCAATCTTCGAACTCTTTGAGTCAGTATTTTGAGCCTTTGATTTTTCACGATCCCTTTCTGAGATGGATTAAGCACTTTCCTAGAAGTGTAACTTGGAATAATTTTTCCCTCCTGCCCRCCTCCATGAGCTAGACTTTACGATTTCTGATAATATGATACATCCTCTAAGTCATGTTATTTTTGTGCTTAACTTGTCATTGTTTTGGTTTATGATGAAGCACAGAGGCGAGTATTATGAGATATTTCTAGGATGGTTTCACTGGTTATTTGAMTACACCTAGTATTCAACCAATAGGTAAGTAGATTAGGTAGGCATTTGCATTAATTGTATATACCATTTGCATATCATGATAGCATAGTTATAGATTCATTTTCATATTGTATTTCTCCATTATGTATATATGCATGCTCATGATCATATGTTAGATTAGAGATCATATTTATTTTATTATATCATATATGAACAAGGGGTGATATCACCACCCTAAGGATTACTGATGCATTTTGTTGAGATTTAGCAGGCACAGGTCATACCATAGATGTTGAGGTTCTCATGCGCTCTACGGTGAGCACATGTCCCCGAGTTGGAGTCAAATGTTATCCCCTACCCTAGGGATAACTAAGGAGATCATGTCTCAAGGCCCACAGGTCCTAGACATGGAGTGTTGAGAGCTGAATGATTTGACCATGGCACTGGAGGTTCCCTCTTTTCTTCATTGGTGTCCATTTATCAGCAGGAACGGTATCCATCCCACCAGCCTGGTCCTGAAGTAGCAGTAAGTCTTTCTCCATAAGGTAATGAGTCTGGGTATCATGGTATGTGTCACTCTGATTCTTGAAGCACTTGAATATGTTGCATTGAATTCTCCTTCATTTCATAACGTTTTCTTGGAAATTATGCTCTTTTACTTGTTCATACCTGGAAGGGTGACATGATGCCCTAGCAAGTTAATCTCCCTTTAGGAAAGGTTGCCATTGGGTGGGTCTGTGAAAGTTCATCATCCGTTCCCTCCATACTTACCACTTTCCATCTTTATTCCTCTCACCTCCCCCTACCTTTATTCGGGAATTGGGATTTGCCACACTAGGAAGGGTTCTACCTTGCATTATGGGAAGAAGGAGCCAAAGGCCCGGAGGGTAAAAGTAGTTGGCAAGAATTAAAATCCAAAGATGAAACTTTTAAGATGATTCACCCAGGGATTCCCGAGAAAGTAGTAAAAATCTTCTCATTAAGAAAAGGGAACCCATAAGATAAATAAACACTCAAGCTATTAGTTGGTGGATAGGAGGGCTCATCACGAGCCGGCCTATTATTACCATGGGCATGTAGCGATATGACACTACCATCTATCTGGTCACCAAATCGGGGTAGTGGCTCTTGGTGGCATAGCCAAGAGAAAGGGGGTCTCATTACGATCCAGCCTTCTCATCTCCATGAAATGTTTATGGATAATGTTGTCACCTTTGGTCACCAAGTCATGACAATATCCCTCAACTCTTCCCTTGAATCACAAAAACAAAAGATCAAAAGCAATGAAGATAAGAATGAAAGGAAATGAACGAGATAGGAAACAATGGCATTTATGACAAGGTGCAACTCGCCCTCTACAAAGTCACCCAGAGGTAAGATTTACATTTCCCTGTTATCATTGCACCCCATGCCCAAACACTACCCCATGCCACCTCATACACTTACATGACCTGGATTGGTTCTCACCTGGGAAACACCCCAAACTTAAGGAGGATTATCCCAATAGGACACCCTGAGACCTCTCCAAACTTGAYTTTTTAAATTGCATAACGTCTTTGAGCATTTGTCTGGGTAAAGGGGGGTTTGATGCACATGTTTGGGTAATTTGATTATTGGATGTGATTTACATGTTATGATCCCTATGATTTATTAACCCTTGGAGGGCGTACTTTTTGTTGATGCAAGACCTTGCCCAGTGGTTAGGTACACATGGGGGAATGATTAGCTAAGACCTTCATGGGGTTGAAAGCCCACAAATGGATGTTGTGACCCCAACAAGGGGCAAGAAGACATCAGAGACTTGCACCAGAAAGAAATAAGGATGTTGCTCTGGGAGACACCCTGGAAGACCTAGACCTAGGGGGATCTTGCTTTTCCACCTAGGCGTTGAGCTTGAGATTCCATGATGTCACCATCATGACCTTGGATGTCATCCAGAGCTAGGGTTTGCAGTTATGAGCTAGTTGGTACGTGTGGGCATCATTCAGGACCTTTGGAGGCCAAACATTKTGCATTTGGGGCCCAATGTTCCACCTTGGGGGCTCAACGTCACCCTAGAAGGGCGTGACATCACCCTTGRGGATGATTTTAGGTGTTAATTACTTTTATTTATGTAAAAAACTRGATTTTGATGTAAATTGGCTAGGTCAGCCTTTTATTTGACCTAATTTTAATTAAAGGTCAAAGTTTTGTATAAATAGAGATAAAGTACTCTCATTTTGACATCATCACTCGTCACACACTAAATGTGGTCTGAAATTTGCRCCCTTTTTGGGAGTTATTGGCTGAAATAGGGAAGTGCACTTGTCTTGGAGACTAAAATTTGCAGCTTGGATCATTTCTTGGTGAAATTACTTGGCAATCTAGGGTTTTATTGCTTGATTATTCTTGGTGAAGTAAGTAAATCTGCAATTCTTCATTTCATTTGAATGGTTATGTTATATTTACCTATTCATGTTAAATATTATAAAATTGCTTGCTTAACAAACCCTAGGAGTTACGGGCTTAAGTTACTATTTTGCTCTTCATTTGCTAGAATTTGCTAAGGTGATTTAACTTAGATAAACTTCTAAAGCCCTAAATGATAGCTCTTTAGAAGCCATTGTCTAGTTATTGTTTCCCTCAATACCTTTCAAAAACTCTAAGAAAGGAAGATTCGTTTGGGCCTAAAATTACTTACTCTTTAGTGAATTTGTTTTTAGGGTTTGGATGTTTGAGGCCTTGAAGTGCCAACACCTCCTCCATCCATCTCTTCTCCTTAGATAAGTATAATCATTTTGTTATTACTTCCAAAAGAACATCATCGCCTATAGACTCCATTACCCCTTACAGGCACTAGTCCACTTGCTTTAGTGAATTATTGATCAAACAAACACTCAAACCTTCTTCCTTAAAGCTTTTGCTAACTTTTACTAACCCTAAGCTAGACTAATTCACTAGTTAACTTCTTGTTGTTGCAAATATTTGCTATATCCATACTAATATACATTAATTTGTTGCATACATCTACATAACTTGCACCTAACTCTTTCAGAAATTGCTTGTAAGAATTGTCAAACAATCTACTAGATTTATGTTAAGTTTACACAATGTTTTCTTGTAATTCTGATCACTAGAACTTMTTGTTGTTACAAAAGATTGCTACAACCATCTWACTGCAGCAACTTCTCTGCAAAATTAACATTTAATGGTAGCTAGACACTTCTAAATTTGCTTGTGACAATTGATTATCATTTTGCCTAGTTGAACATASCTTTTYATTGTCTTTTCAAGCAATTCCAAGGCATATTTATTGCAGTTGTTACAAAATAATTATTGATGTTGTAAACTATTACATTGCTGCAAATTTATATCAGCTAGCTTATCTTTCAAAGGTTCATGGTCTTATGAAGCACTAACATCATTTGGTACTTGAAAGCTGCTATATTTTTYCTTTGTTTTCTTGTTCTAGACAGGTACACTATATATTCTCTTTGCTTCATCTCTTAAAGACTTAGAGAACCTTTTGACTTGAGTGACTGATGAGAGGGGAGTATTCTTGCATCCTTTCTTTAGTTTCATGAGCCCTTTAGGTCATTGGGGACGTCTCCCCTGGTGTAATCTTGATATACTCCTAAACATAAAGGGGTTTCCTATTAAGGTGGTAGTGATAGGTCACCCCTTGTTACGTAATCTTGCTTTCACTTGCCTTGGGATTTGGGAAAGTACAGATTGTGTGATAACATTTTGGCGTCGTTGTCGGGGAACGCTGAGTCAATATTCCTCAACAACACTTTTTTCGGTAAGCCTTTATCCAAAACCTTCATTTCACATATCTTACCTGGCGACTCCACTGAGGGTGATCCCCTCATCCATTTGATAATCCTTAAGAGGATATCTGACGACTCCACTGACCTTTTCCAAGGTGCCACCTTACTCTCAACTTTGTGATATTTCCAAGATATGGGATCATGGCGCCTTGGGAACAAGTGTATCCGACTATTGATTTCAAAAAAATTCAAGGATACCCGCATTATTTTGATACAAAATGGTCAAACAACTCTATGAGATTCAAAGGCCTCCCAATTACTCACATTCTAGAATTTTTGAAGTATGTAAGTGAGATATAATTGGAAGGGAAAGATGTTCTGGTAAAATTGTTCATACTTTCCTTGTCGCCCTTTTCAAAAAATTCGATTAAGGGTTGTTTCGAAGATAAGGGTATATCATCTTTCGTAGACCTCATCAGTTGGTTTATTGAGTTTGTGAAACCACAATGCCAGACATATGAAGATGCCCGTCAAAATCTCGAAATAGCCCTAGAGGATGAAGGATTCACCACTGAGATTGTGGAAGATCTCAGGGATGTGTACCATACTCAATACCAAAAACCCTATGATATAGAAGGAGATATTTATGAAGAAAGTTGTCAACACCTTGAAGAGGAGAAAGATTTCTCCCATGATTCAATAGAATGCAGTAAAGACTTAACTAAAGAACTGAGTTATGAGGATGAAGAACTAGCATCCTCTCCTTTGTCCGATGAAGCTCTCCAAGATCCTATCTTTCCTGCACAAGACAAAGAGAATGAGGTGAGTCATTTTCCTTCCCAGGTTTTTTATGCACCTTGTTCTATGATTCAGAAGGATAAGAAGTAAAGGAACCCTTGGAAGCGTTAGGTCCTTCATTTTCTGATGAAGGCGAAAAGATGATTAAAGAGACAAGTCATGGGGATGATGTACTGGACCCTCTTCCATTTGATGAAGTCCTCCAAGCCGTTGATGCTCCTGCACAACATGAAGTGAACACGGTAAGTTATTTCTCTTTCCAATATTTTGATGATGCTTTATTTTATGATTTGGAAAGTGAAGAAATATTTAAGGAGCCCTTAGATGCATTAAATCATTCATGTTATGATAAAGGTAGTGACATGGTTGATAATATTGATGAGTTCATACATGTTGGAAAACATAAGTGGGATGTGATTGGTTCTGATAAGGATCCCATTTATGATATGGAAGGATATCTTTGAATGTTGCCTTTACAACAATCATATGATGTTCCTAATAATTTTGACGTTTGGCAACAAGATGATGATATATTTTCCTTTCCAGTGTTTTAGCTTTCCCTTATAACATTGTCAATCATCCTCTGGATTCTTTCTAGTCCCTTCCCTAACCTTAGGATGTGATTACATCCAAGGTAGCCAATCTTCAGACTCTTTGAGTCAGTATTATGAGCCTTTGATTTTTCACGATCCCTTTCTGATATGGATTGAGAACTTTCCTAGAAGTGTAACTCGACATAATTTTGTCCCTCCCTCCCGCCTCAATGAGCTAGACTTTACGATTTCTGATGATATGATACATCCTCTAACTCATGGTATTTGTGTGCTTAACTTGTCATTGTTTTGGTTTATGATGAAGCACAGAGGAAAGTATTATGAGATATTGCTAGGATGGTTTCACTGGTTATTTGACTACACCTAGTATTCAACCAACACGTAAGTAGATTAGGTAGGCATTTGCATTCATTGTATATACCATTTGCATATCATGATAGCATAGTTATAGTTTCATTTTCATATTTTATTTCTCCATTATGTATAGATGCATGCTCATGATCATATGTTAGATTATAGATCCTCTTTATTTTATTATATCATATATGAACAAGGGGTGATATCACCACCCTAAGGATTACTGATGCATTTTGTCAAGATTTAGCAGGCACGGGTCATACCAGAGATGTTGAGGTTCTCATGCGCTCTACGGTGAGCACATGTCCCCAAGTTGGAGCCAGATATTATCCCCTACCCTAGGGATAACTAAGGAGATCATGTCTCGAGGCCCACAGATCCTAGACATGGAGTGTTGAGAGCCGAATGACTTGAGCATGGCCCTAGAGGGCCCCTCTTTTCTTCAGCGGTGTCCATTTATCAGCAACAGCAGTATCCATCCCACCAACCTGGTCCTGAAGTAGCAGTAAGTCTTGCTCCATAAGGTAATGATTCTGGGTATCATATTATGTGTCACTCTGATTCTTGAAGCACTTGAATATGTTGCATTGAATTGTCCTTCATTTCGTAACGTTTGCTTGGAAATTATGCTCTTTTACTTGTTCATACCTGGAAGGGTGACATGATGGCCAAGTAAGTTGATCTCTCTTTAGGATGGGTTGCCACTGGGTGGGTCTGTGAAAGGTCATGATTTGTTCCCTCCATACTTACCATTTTCCATCTTTATTCCTCTCATCTCCCCCTAGCTTTGTTCGGAAATTGGGATTTGTCACACTAGGAAGGGTTGTACCCTGCCTTGTGGGAAGAAGGGGCTAAAGGCCCAGACGGTAAAAGTAGTTGGCAAGAGTTAAAATCCAAAGATGAAACCTTTGAGATGCTTCACCCAGGGATTCCCGAGAAAGCAGTAAAAATATTCCCAGTAAGAAAAGGGAACCCATAAGATAAATAAACACTCAAGGTATTAGTTGGTGGATAGGACGTCTCATCACGAGCCAGCCTATTATGACCATGGGCATGTAGCAGTATGACACTACCATCTATCTGGTCACCAAACCGGGGTAGTGGCTCTTGGTGGCATAGCCAAAAGAAAGGGAGTCTCATCACGAGCTAGCCTTCTCATCTCCGTGAAATGTTTGTGGATAACGATGTCACCTCTGGTCACCAAGCCAAGACAGTGTCCCTCAACTCTTCCCTTGAAGCACAAAAACAAAAGATCAAAAGCAATGAAGATAAGAATAAAAGGCAATGAATGGGCTAGGAAACAATGTCATTTATGACAAGGCACAGCTCGCCCTCTACAAAGGCACCCACGGGTAAGATTTGTTGAAATAATGTAACTGCAAAGAGTATTCTAATTATTATTGATGTATTATTCATTAGATCAATCCCCTGTTGTGTATTGATCATGTCGAGTATTGTAAATGACCAAATCCCCTTTTGCGGATTGGTCAAAACATAATTGTAATAGGAAGAATAAGAAGTCGGCCCCAGAATATATTAAAGGTGGTTATAAACACCTAGAAGAAGAAGTTGGCCCTACCAATGAAAAGACACCTCCATCCACACGTGCCAGAGTTGTATAAATAAGGAGGCTAGCGCCTCATTTAGACACACACTCACTTGTTCATCAAGAGACAAGTTCGAAGCTGCAGTTGGAGAAGAGAGAGAGAGAGAGGCGCATTTTTGGGAGAGGACTTTATGTATTTGTTTGAGTTATCTCTTGGCATTGAAAAGAAACCTAATAATAGCTTAAACCTTAACATGGTATCAGAGCTAAGCTGAAGAGAGCATATTTCGCAAGAGAAAGTGAAAAACATCACTGTTACTGTACATGCAAATTAGGGTTTTTTGTTGATAAAGTATTTCAGCCCCAAAACCATCTAGAAAAGTGTGCCCTTCCTCAAGGATCACTTTGGCATCCTCAGCGCAACTTTTCAATGGATAGATCTCCCGGAAAGTGAAACCTTAGTTTTCACAAAGTACCAGAAGTACCAGAAAACCAGAGTACCATAAGTACCAAAGTACCAGAAGTATCAGAAAACCAGAAGCACCAGTCCAAAAATCCGCAGATCAAGTTTGGAGGGGTAAAATTTGGATTTTCCAAGATCCAAACACACCAGGCTACTTGCCTCAGCCAAGCGCACCTCCATGTAAGTTCAGAATTTAATTTTGAGCATTTTCATTTTTGGACATTTTCCTATCTCAAGGTAAAAGATGTCTGCAAGCACTAAGCTTGTTGACAAGCTGGAAGGTGTGGAAAACTTATGTGCCTAAAAGTATAGGATTGGTCTCATTCTTGAAGAGAATGACCTAGCAAGATTCGTCAAAGAAGAAGTACCAGAACCCGTCGATGTTGCAGATAAAGCAAAGCACCAAAAGGACATGATCAGGGCCAAAAGAATCATTGCAAATTCAATCAAAGATCACATGATTCCTTATGTGTCATCAAAGAAGACTCTAAAAGAAATGTTTGATGCCCTAAACAGACTATATGAAGGAAAGAACATAAACTAGAAGATGAATCTAAGAACTCAGCTCAAGAATACAAGGATGCAGAGAGGAGAATCAATCCAAGAATATTTCTCCAGAATATCAGAATTCAAAGAACAGTTAGAAGCAATTGGAGATAACATAGACGAAGACGAACTCATAATGATGACCCTTAATGGTCTCACAAGACCTTGGGATGTATTCATCCAAACGATTTGTGCCAAAACGGAAAAACTAAAATTTGACCGTCTATGGGAAGAATGCATTCAAGAAGAATCAAGAGTAGCTAACTGAGAGGCTTTACTATCAAGAGATAAAGATCAAGCCCTAGCTACTCACACTAAAGGAGGAAGAAAGAAGTCTTACTTCTAGAAAGAAAATCATAAAGAGTCTCACCCCCAAAACAAATTCAGTCATAAAAAATCTCAACCAAAGAGATTCCATAAGAAAGGACAATGAAAGGAAAGAGATTACTTATCTGTCCAATGCTACCATTGTGACAAGATGGGACATATTACGAGACATTGTCCAGCTAGACGAGAAGAATACAAGAGGAAAAATAAGAGGCACCATGCCCATGCAGTTGAAGACAAAGAGCCACCCACAAAGATGTTAAGAGAACAAATTAAAGACTATGTCTTAATCTCGGCCCTCTCAGGATCAGTAACACCTGGAGAGGACACTTGGCTCATTGATAGTGGTGCTTCCAAGCACATGACAGGTCAAAGAGATATTCTCTCTTGCATTTCAGAAAAGAAGTTTTCTCAGAAAGTCACTTGGAGATGATTACCAATATCCCATCAAGGGAGGGGGAGAATCAA
>JASDQU010281251.1:588-11272 GCA_032191745.1 Picea mariana
ACCCTCATTGTGTATTATAACATTAAGAGAATAGAACAGATAGTGAAGAACATTACCGAGAGAAGAGCATACAGAGCTGGAACAGAGAAACTGTGTTTGAAAAACACCCATGTACAGATATTTGAGTTAATAGAAGAAGTATTAATTCAAATTCATGGCGTTGTATTTGTTTCTTGTATGTGTATGTTGAACGGTATGTTCATGGTTATACTCTTTCTGTTATACATTTTCTTTGATGCTATGTATGAATGATTTATTGATTGAATGTTTGAAATTTGAGAGGAAAGGGTAAAGGAATGAGTTTCAATTGTTTCTCTATCTGAGCAAGAGATCCTGCAAGGAGTGCAGTTGAATTGCTCGCAAGGAGTCCATTGACAAAGGGCTCAGAGGTTTGTCTCTGAAAGCTCATACAAGATAGATTTTGTTCTCATTCCCTTGGAAGTGAAGTTAGGCATAGGAGCCGTGCAAGGTGTGCGCAGGCTGAGTAGAGATTCAGGTTTTGTAACGTAAGCGAAGCATTGAGAGATTTTTGTTGTAGGGAGTGCACAGAGTTGAAGGGAGTTGAACACTTGGAAGTGTTTGAAGGTATGCCGCAAGGAGTGCGTGTAGGAGTCTTCTTCAAGACTCGAAGTTGGAGGAAGCTTAGAAGGGATAGAGTCTCTGTATTCATCGAAGGAAGCACAGGAAGTTTTTGCATTGGAGCAGTGAGAAGGCGTTGCAAGTTTGTATCGCATGTAGTTGAGTACTGTGGGAAGACCACTTGGTAAAAAAATTGTAGAAGTCCTTGTGAGAGAATGAACGAATGGTCAGAATTCTCTGTGGAGAATTTGCGAAGTCCCGTGAGCCATCATATCTCATGGAGGAGCAGGAGAGTTATGGTGAGTGCTCCCGAGGGGTTCAAGCTCAGGAGAAGTAGAGCGTAGATTCAACCCAACAGGAGCCATTGGATTTTACCGTGGATTCCTATTTCGAGATTTCGCGAGTGGAAGTCCCAAAATCTTTGCACCAGGACTCGCAAAATCATGAAGCACGAAGTCCTGAGGATGAGAGGATTTTGTGGGCCACAAAATCAATAGGGTGGATAGGTGGCACACTATCAACAAGGGAGTCAATTTTGTTGACTATTTCAGGGTTTTGGGGGGTGAAGTCCCGAAATCTTTGGATCAGGATTCACGAAATCGTGAAGTCCAAAGTCCCGATGGAAAGAAAAGTTGTTGGACAGTTAACCTTGCGAGCGCATCGGAGTTTCAGTAAATCGAGTTTCAGAAGTCGAGGGGACGAGTTGCTTGACATCACAACCCCTGAAACCGCAATGGGGAGAAATCTGAAATAGAGATAGAGAAAACGTCAAGTGTTGACTGTTTCCAGGTTTCATAGATTGAGAGACAAGGCACTTGACCACCGGATTCATGAAAGTGCAAAACCTGATCTCCCAAAGTATAAGGGGGGGAATTTCTCAAAGTTATTTGTGGGTGTAGATTTCTCGAAAGGGAAATAGAAGAGCCATTTTCGGGAGCTCTTCGGGCCAGTGGAAGAGGAAAGATCATGTGTGTGTGGACTTCTGACCTATGGGTTGGGAGGTCTGCGTCAAGTTTAGTATCAAAGAACAGAAATGTTTCTTTGCTTTATGTAGCATAGAAAAGGAGAATTCACCATGCCACCAAGAAGAAGGGACAGACAAAAACCTGATCCACCAGAGGACAAGGAAATGCCGAGAAGAAGGGGTAGGCAGATGCCTAATCCAGCCATGGAGAGGGAGATGTGTGACTTACGCGCCAGACTTGAAGACATGGAGATAGAACAGAGGCGTACAGTTGGTGTTGGGGAACTTAGTGATTCCGAAAGTGAATTTGAGGCTGAACATGAAGGGGAAGTAGTTGCAACTGAAGATGCAGCAAACAAACGTTTGATTAGGGCTATTGAAAGAATGGGTGCAAGAGCGAAAATGGGCATTCCACTTTATGAGGGAAATCTGGATGTAGAGGAGCTTCTAGACTAGATTAGAGCTTTGGACACATATTTTGACTATGAAGATGTCGAAGAGGACAAGAAGGTCAAACATGCTGTCACAAGATTAAAGGGACATGCAGCATCGTGGTGGGATGAGCTACAAGATGATAGACAATGCAAAGGCAAGCAGAAGATCAAAAGTTGGGACAGGATGATCGTGAAGATGAAGGAAAAATTCATCCCTAGGGATTATCAAATTACTCTATTTTGAAGAACGCAAAACTTGAGACAGAAGCTGATGACAGTGAAGGAATACACTGAAGAATTCTACAGGCTGATCATCAGGGCAGGTCATCGGGAGAGAGATGATGAAAAAGTTTCCAGGTACATGAATGGCCTGAGATACGACATTCAGAATGAGATGAGCATGATGACCATCTGAACGGTGGAAGATGCTTATCATATGGATCTAAAAGCTGAAGAGAAGCTGAGCCGAAAACAAGGTCAAAGAGGGCGAGGTAGAAATCAGCCCAAAGGAAAATCAGTTGCAAAGGATAAAAATCAAAAGCCCAAGGAGGAATGGAAGAAACCTCAGACTCAAATTGAGAGAGGTGGAAGCTCACAGCAAGGGAAATATGTTGAACAGAGAGGGTAGCATACCGAACAGAGAGGATACTATGCTGATAATAATATTTTTCCTCGTACCAGAGGTAGACGAAGAGGAAGAGGTGGAGTAATAACATGCTTCACATGTGGAAATAATGGGAACAATTCT
Organism: Picea mariana; assembly: GCA_032191745.1. Taxonomy (NCBI): domain Eukaryota; kingdom Viridiplantae; phylum Streptophyta; class Pinopsida; order Pinales; family Pinaceae; genus Picea; species Picea mariana. The sequence goes on from JASDQU010281251.1 coordinate 3,314, forward strand.
TACGAGTTTCCAGACAAAAGGAAAGAAGGAGGTGAGACTCACATCGCCGAAGCACAGAGGTGAGACATTGAGGCAGAAGATGTTGAAGGCGGAAGATCGTTGATGATGCAAAAAGTTCTTTTGACACCAGAGAGAGAGGTGGAGAGTTCAGTCCAAAGAAACAGACTTTTTCAGACTGCTTGCAAGACCAAGGACAGGGTATGCAAGGTCATTGTGGACAGTGGTAGCACAGATAATCTTGTTTCTACAGAGATGGTAGAAAAGATGGAGCTAGAGACGATTGGTCATCCAAGCCCATACAGAGTCTCGTGGCTACAAAAAGGACATCAGGTAACTGTCACTAAACAATGTTTAGTTGAATTTAAGATAGGAGGATATAGTGATAAGATACTATGTGATGTTATTCCCATGGATGTTTGTCATCTATTGCTGGGTAGACCGTGGCAATATGACAGGAATGTGATTCATGACTGGAGAATGAACACATACACCCTAGAGAAGAATGGGAGGACTCACATGTTGCTTCCAATCAAGGATAAGGAGGTGAAACCTGAAGTAACTAACACTATACTTCTCATGAGTGGGAAGGAACTTCTTACAGAGGTCAAGAAGAAGGAGGAACTGCAATTCATTGTGGTCAGGAAACTGAAGATTGTTTTGACTAGCACAAGGGTAGATGATTTACCATAAGAGGTTCAAGAACTGTTGGAAGAGTTCACTGACATAGTAGTGGACGAACTACCTCATTCGTTGCCACCGATCAGAAGTGTGAGTCATCATATTGATCTCATATCAGGAGCTAGTTTACCAAACAAAGTAGCATATAGATTGACGTCGCAGGAGAATAAAGAGGTCAAAATACAAGTCCAGGATTTGTTGGACAAAGGTTTGGTTAGGGAAAGCTTGAGTCCATGTGCTCTTCTGACAGTACTCAGTCCAAAGAAAGACGGAGGCTGGAGGATGTGTACTGACTCGAGGGTGATTAACAAGATAACCATCAGGTACAGATTTCCATTATCAAGGATGGATGATCTGATGGATTGCTTGAGTGGAGCAAATTTTTTTTCGAAGATTGATTTGAAAAGAGGTTATCATCAAATCCGCATGAGAGAAGGTGATGAATGGAAGACACCCTTCAAAACCAATGAAGGGTTGTATGAATGTCTTGTTATGCTATTTGTCTTAAGAAATGCGTCGAGTACCTTCATGAGGTTAATGAATGAAGTCCTGAGGCAGTTCATCAGAAAATTTGTTATCGTATATCTAGATGACATACTGACTTTCAGTAAAACAGTGGCAGAGCATCTGAAACATTTGGCTACAGTGATGAGGAAGTTACAGCAGGAGAAGCTGCTGACAAACATGAAGAAATCCTCATTCATGAAGACAGAGCTCATTTATTTGGGGTTTGTTATTTCAGCAGATAAGATGAGGATGGATCTACATAAGGTGGAGGTAATTAAGAATTGGCCATCACCGAAGAATATCTTTGAGGTGAGAAGTTTTCACGGATTGGCTAGTTTCTGTCGAAAATTCATCAAGAATTTCAGTGGAATTAGTGCACCGATGATGGACACAGTGAAGAAGAGACATAAATATTTTCACTGGATAGAAGAAGCTGAGAAGAGTTTTAATCTGTTGAAGAGGAAGATCACGGAACAACCAATTTTGGTGTTGTCGGATTTCCAAAATACATTTCAAGTGAAATGCGATGCAAGTGGATTTGCAATAGGAGCATTCTTGAGTCAAGAAGATAGGCCGATAGCATACTTCAGTGAGAAGATGAATGAAGCGAAAGTGAAATACTCCACTTATGATAAGGAGTTCTATGCTATCGTTTAGGCATTAAAGAAATGGAGGCATTTCTTAATCCTGAAGGAGTTTGTCTTATACAGTGACAATCATGCATTACAATTTGTGACTCAACAGGAGAAGTTGAATCAAAGACATGTAAAATGGGTTGAATACATGAAAATTTTCACTTTTGTGATTAAACATATTTCTGGTACTGCTAACAAAGTTGTTGATGCTTTGAGCAGGAAGTGTTTGCTATTGCAGGAGTTTAGAGTCAAAACATTGGGTTTTGATGATCTCAGGGAGATGTATCAAGCTAATCCAGATTTTAAGGAGGCGTATGAAGCAACTGAGAATCCAATTCTTAGAGACAGAAGCCAAGGGGCAGAATACATGATCCAGGAAGGATTACTGTTTAAAGGTAATCAACTTTGTATTCCAAAATGCTACATGAGGGAGAATCTGTTGAAGGAGAAACATAGTGGAGGGTTGGCCAGGCATTTTGGTCATGACAAGACGTTCGCAAAGTTGAATGAGTCATATTTTTGGCCAGGAATGCGAGCAGACGTCAAACGATTCGTGGACCAATGTAGAATTTGCCAGCATTTGAAGGGAAAGAGGCAGAATGTAGGTTTTTATCAACTGTTACCCATACCTGAGAAGCCATGGGATGCCGTAAGCATGGATTTCATATTGGGTTTGCCAAGAACACAAAGAGGGTTTGACTCAATCTTTGTGGTAGTGGATAGATTTTCCAAGATGGCACACTTCATTTCGTGTCAGAAAACTAGTGATGCAACTCACGTTGTGAATCTATTTTTCAAAGAAGTCATTCGACTTCACGGCTTACCAAGGAGCATAGTTTCAGATCGAGACACTAAGTTCGTAGGAAAATTTTGGAGGACCTTATGGAAGAAGCTGGGGACTAACTTGTCATTTAGTTTGGCTTATCACCCTCAGATGAATGGACACATAGAAGTGGTGAACAGAAGTCTGGGAGACTTGCTAAGAAGCCTGGTGATAAAACACCACAACCAGTGGGACAACATATTACCACAGGCAGAATTTTCTTATAACGACTCAATTAACAAAAGCACGGGGCAGAGTCCATTTCAAATTGTCTATGGCCTGCACCCGAGGGGAATTTCTAAATTGAAAGATCCAGAACAAAATGCGATTAGGAGCGCTAGTGCAGAATATTTCTTAGAGGCAATGAAGGAACTTCACAGCCAGGTGAAGGAGCGATTGTAACATTCGAACCAAGAATATAAGTGCAGAGCAGATCAACACAGGAGACAACTTCAATTTGAGGTTGGTGACTTGATTCTGGCACAATTGAGAAAGGAAAGGTTCCTGAGAGGAACATATAACAAACTGAAGATGAAGAAAATCAGACCATGTAAGGTCTTGAAGAAATTTGGGGTGAATTCTTACGAGATTGAATTACCCGATGGGATCGAAATTTCTCCGATATTCAATATCTCAAATTTGTACCCATATAAAGCTGAGGAAACAAGGACAAGAAATGAACAGCCAGAGGTCCAGTTGACAAAACAGATGCCCGTTGCAGAAAATCTGCACATGGAGTGCATACTGGACAAAAGGGTCAGCAAGAAGACCAGGTGAAAGCAATACTTTGAGTATTTGGTCAAGTGGAAGGGCCATCCAGTTGAATATGCCAGCTGGGAGAATGAAGCAGAAATCCAGAGGCATGGACACACCATACGCAAGCTCATGGACAGGAGCCCATGAAAATTTTCAAGCAAAGGGAGTATGATGCAGGAGCATCTCAAGTGAGCCAGCGCGGAGATAAAAGACAACTGGACAAGTACCTAGCACAAATTTTAAAAAAATCTTGAAGTTAATGCGCCAATCTTAAATGATATAATTAAGAAGGCACGCTTGTAAAATGTAAATGGACCTTGAGCTATCCACTCTCATCCATAGTAGGTAGAAGGCATTTATAATAGTTAATGAAGGTAGATAGAATTGAATGTTAGATTAGACAGTTTTGGAGCGCAAGAAGGAAATGGGATAGAGACACCCTCATTGTGTATTGTAACATTATGAGAATAGAACAGATAGTGAAGAACATTACCGAGAGAAGAGCATACAAAGATGGAACAGAGAAACTGTGTTTGAAAAAAACCCATGTATAGAGATTTGAGTTAATAGAAGAAGTCTTAATTCAAATTCATGGCATTGTATTTGTTTCTTGTCTGTGTATGCTGAATGGTATGTTCATGGTTATACTCTTTCTTTTATACATTTGCTTTGATGCTATGTATGAACAATTTCTTGATTGAATGTTTGAAATCTAAGAGGAAAGGGTAAAGGAATGAGTTTCAATTGTTTCTCTATCTGAGAAAGAGTTCCTGCAAAGAGTGCAGTTGAATTGTCCACAAGGAGTGCGTTGACAAAGGGCTCAGAGGTTTGTCTCTGAAGCTCATACAATATATCTTTTGTTCTCATTCCCTCAGAAGTGCAGTTAGGCACAAGAGCCATGTAAGGTGTGCTCAAGCCAAGTAGAGATTCAGGTTTTGTAACTTGAGTGAAGCATTGAGAGATTTCTGTTGCAAGGAGTGCGCAGAGTTGAAGGGAGTTCAACACTTGGAAGTGTTTGAAGGTCTGTTGCAAGGAGTGCACGTAGGATTCTTCTTCAAGACTCGGAGTTGGAGGAAGCTCAGAAGGGATAGATTCTCCATAGTCGTTGAAGGAAGCACATGAAGTTTTTGCATTGGAGCAGTGAGAAGGCATTGTAAGTTTGTATCGCAGGTAGTTGAGTATCGTGGGAATACCGCTTGGTAAAAAAATTGCAGAAGTCCTTGTGAAAGAAAGAACGGACGGTCATAATTCTCTGTGGATAATTCACGAAGTCCTGTGAGCCGTTAGATCTCACGGAGGAGTAGGGGAGTTACGATGAGTGCTCCCGAGGGGTTCAAGCTTAGGAGAAGTAGAGCATAGATTCAATCCAATAGGAGCCGTTGGATTTTACCATGGATTCCTATTTCGGGGTTTTGCGAGTGGAAGTCCCAAAATCTTTGCACGAGGACTCACGAAATCATGAAGCATGAAGTCTTGAGGATGAGATGATTTTGTGGGCCACAGAATTAGCAGGGTGGACAGGTGGTGCACTATTAACAAGGGAGTCAATTCCATTGACCATTTTGGGGTTTTGGGGGGTGAGGCCTTGAAATCTTTGCATCAGGATTCATGAAATCGTGAAGTCCAAAGTCCCGACAGAAAGAATGGTTGTTGGACGATCAACCTTGCGAGCGCATCGGAGTTTTAGTAAATCGGATTTGGGAAGTCGAGGGGACGAGTTGCTTGACATCGTAACCCCTGAAATCGTGATGGGGAGAAATTCGAAATAGAGAGAGAGAAAAGGTCAAGTGTTGATTGTTTTTGGGTTTCGTAGATTGAGAGACAAGGCGCTTGACCACCAGATTCGCGAAAGTGCGAAGTTTGATCTCCCAAAGTATAAGGGGGGGAGTTTCTTGAAGTTATTTGTGGGTGCAGATTTCCCAAAAGGGAAATAGAAGAGCCATTTATGGGATCTCTTCGGGCCAGTGAAAGAGGAAATATCCTATGTGTGTGGACTTCTGACCTGTGGGTTGGGAGGTCTGCATCAAGTAGAAGAGGAAGAATGGGAAGATGAGTTATAAATGAAAAAATATCCACAATTGATTGAGTGTTGGAAACACTTGTTTGAAGGGGAGGTACATGTTAAGACCTATATATTGGTTTATTATGTTTATATCATCATATCAGTGTTATCCTTATTGGTTGGCTAGGCCCTTTAATAGTAAGCTAGATCCTTTAATTGTAATAGTACCATTTGTCTCTTATATATACCAAGGTGAGGTATTTTTAGATATCATCTATTATTCATTTGTTATATTGTAAAAGGATATTTTCTCATTCAAGAGGATTCTAATTCAATCTTCTCTTTTAATTTTATGTTATTTGGGAGTTTAGTGCATAACATCAAAACCTTAGTTTCCTAGGTGGATGAAATTTCCCTTATTGACTTACAACCCCTGATATTCAACTTAATTCATCTCTAATATGAATCCCATACTCGATCCCATAATGTAGTTCTCTATATATAATGTGGAGATAGCCTTCCTCCTATGACCCCTATTTCGATTAGGGAAATTCCCTCCCCATTAACAACACCATTAATATAAGCATCAACATTGATCAACATCTTAAAAATATTTGATTAGGTTGTTCTCTATAAATTGAAGATATTTCTAATTTCTCTACCATTATCCATGTGTACATGTATATGTATTCACATGGAAACATGAACATATGGAAGGTGTATCCTTTCACAATCATTGATAACATCATAACTTATGAGGACGTCATCATAATTTGAAAAATTCATTGCACCATGAATCCTAAAACTGTTGATAAATTCAAAAATGAAGTTCAAAAGATCYTTAATGCAAGGTTCATCAACACCATCAATTATTTCAMGTGGGTTTCCAATACAATATTGGACATGAAAAATACTAGGGTTGTTCACTTTTGTGTCAAATTCAGGGACATCAATGTATCCTACCATAAAGACAATTTTTATCTCCCTTAGATCGATTATCAATGTTATCATGATATTTGTTGGTATAGGGGCGGACCTAGGGTTCAACGCTACAACAACGCACCAAAGAAACCCTAACTACTGACCCTTTTGGAAACACTTGTGAAACAGATGAAGTCTCACTCGAGGTAGAGGCAGGGGTGGTTGCAAGACTCCAGTTGTTACAACCTTAGCTGGGACACATATATGTGATTATAACACCTTAATAGAGAAATTAGTAGTATTTATTCATCAATACTTAATCTTAGTTCACAACACAGACAAACGTGAATTACAACGCAACGAAGTATTTATACAAATCTAATAAGTTCAAGTACTAAGCATACCAACATAGATCAGATCTAGCATTTATTCACATTATTCAGCACTAAGATACCATATTAGATCCTTCTAGGCATGCATCAATGCACTAAGAATTCAATCACATAGAAAAGAGGACAACCATACAGCACATAGCAACCACAATGCAAGATATACGTGGTTCACCCCCACCCTGGGGATATGTCCACCAACTCTTCTTATTTATTTCTTTCTATCAATCTTCTACATGAATAGAGACATGATATCTTACTCTGTAGAGGACGGGAGATCTGCATACCTCACTAGATCCTCCTTCCTTGTATTACAACACAAATCCTTCCACGGTCTCTTATAATCACTTGCACTTAGCTCTGCAAGTCTCGCACAGTCTGCACACAAATCACTATAGATGACTTGCACTTAAATCTGCAAGTCTTAATCACATATCTTACACATATCTATTACTAGCACTCAGCTACGGGTACTTTCTTACATCGCCTATATTTCTATTTATACATTACAAAATGGGCCTAAACATGGGTAAACCCATAGGTCGACATCCCCATTCCCATTACATAAGACCAAAACCCAAAAATCCCTAGAAAGGGGCCAATATCCCACCTTCGATAGCCTGTCGAAGTCCCAAACGTAGGTCAAACATGACCAAGGATCCTCAAAACTTGGTCAAGGGCCAACAGGCCCCCAACATTCACCTATGACACGTACTAAGTCACTCTGGTCTGGGTATTTGTGCTTCAAAATCCTCGAGCTTGGCTCGAGATGAGTCAACCTATTATTGCACCAAGGCCTCCTGCTCGGCGAACTCTTCGATGACTGCTTCTTTGACAGGTCCCTCTAAACGTTGTTCGAATGGAATAGTTGGAAAGCTTCATCCTAGACTGGTTGGAGCCTCCAAGTCACTTCCATGACTTTGCTCTAAATGGTGTGGACCTGCCATTGAGTAGTGTGTTGTTCTTGGGATCACTTCATCCTTTCAACTGCTGACAAGAGCTTCAATTGTGCCTGTACTATCGTTGGTTGTTGCTTTTCCTCCTGGAGCTATGACTCCAGTACCGTCAATGAGTCTCTCATAATTCTGTGTGATGTGAGAACTTAGTTTTTTGCATTCCAGAGAAAATGATTTGATCCTCTCGACTGCGCTCTGGGCAATGGCTTCTCTTTGATCTCGCATGTCCTGTGGGGTACTTGGCACTGTTCATAGCTCGAGGTTTGTGATTCTTTGTTGAGGTTGTTGCATA
>JASDQU010281255.1:0-10426 GCA_032191745.1 Picea mariana
GGCTCAACAGATTTATTCTTGCTAGCACTGGCAGGGTTCTTCGTTGTAGTTGAGCTCTCTTTAGCTACTGGTTTATCATTTGCAATGGAAGCTTCTACCAATACCTGTAAATTTCTTTGAGCTAGCTGATCTTGCAAGTGTCTCATCTCTACCTTTATCTTCCTATTCTGAGACTAAAAGTCTATGTTCTATCTGTAAAGATTCTCCAACTGCTTACAAAGAGGCAGAGCCTTTCTCACTGCAAACCTTGCCAAGTCTAGGGTATGGTTGTAGCCAATCATGAGCTCATTCATCTAAGCCAAGTAGACCTTTTCTTCTGCTTTGAGACAAGCTATTTCTCTCCTTGCATCCCTAAGCTTCTTAATAATTCTTTTGTAGGTCTAGTTTCCAAGGGGGTTGGGGACATGTGCAGTCTCAACAAGATTCTTCTTATCCTTTTCTTCCATCTGCACAGGAGTTTCCTTGCATGTTTCATCAGCTTTCTCAAAACCTTTTAATTTATGCTTCTTCTCTTGTGCAGCAGCCTCTTCTTTAATCTTCATAGGTTTTTCACAATCTTTCACAGGGATTTCATCCTTCCTCTCCAAAGGTCTTTCGGTACCTTTACCCTTGATTTTCAATACAGGGGTTTTTTGTTCTTCTTCTACATATTTTTCAATGCCTTTCCCTTTCTTCTTATGCATAGGGGTTTCTGGTAAAGACTACTCTTTGAGAACCCCCTTAGGAATTGATGACCTAGTGAAAGGTCTTTTACCCTTGCTTTCAACTGCTGGAGGAGGAGAGGGAAAGAGAAGCTTCTTCCCTTYTTTAKATGTCACCTTGGTAGAAGAAGGAACTTCTTCTAACCCTGGTGGAGGTGGTGGTGAGAAATCTCTGTGTGGAGAAGGACAGACTTCCTCCTCAGCTTCCCTGACCTACTTGTTGATCTTTGAAACAGGGGCTCTTCCCTTTCTCTTCTTGTTGATCCCTGCTTTAGTACTGGTAGGTGATTGACCTGCAATCTATGATTAGGGAGTAGGTGTTGGGTCCATATTGAAGTGAGAATTAACCAAAAAATGCTCCCAGAAAATCTCTTTCTTTCCCAACTCTTCAGAGACAAGCATCCTGATAAGTCCAGAGTGGAAAAGACTAGAATCCACATCCTTAGATTTTTCTTGTACCCTATCTAACATTTTACCTATGCTTCTCAACGGGTAATAAGCAACATTCATTTGAACCTTACCAGTAAAATGTAACAACATCCTTATGTGGTAATGATACAAGGTGTTAAATCTCCCTTCACAACTAAAATATCTCTGTATGATTTTCAACATTCTGTCAAATTGGTTGATCAAATGATTCCTTGGCATACTCTTAGATAACTTGTTGGCCCATTATTAAGGCTTGAAGAGATCTTTAATGAAGGGTGAAATCAAAACCATGGCCTTGAACCAATTTTCACCTGAAATGGGGATCCCTGTTGCAGCTGAGATGGAGGCTTCAGTTACCTCAAATTCCAAATCTCCAACTATGGTTTTCTTGCAATCAAAATTTAATGCAAATTGTTTTTCTACTTCTGGGTGGCCTCTCTGCATGTTCTGGCAAAAAGAGAGGCATCCTGTTCTTCGAAACATCTCCCTTGCCATGGGTTTTGTGTCAAAAAGGCGCATGTTCACAGGTTTTGTTCGAACTATCTTGCCACCTTTGTGTGCTTTCTTCAACTAAGGGGTCTCCATGACTCAAAATGAGGGTTCTTAAGAGGCATAAGGGATGTTATTTACCAGAAAGCTTCAATTCAGGTTTCAAAATCACAAAGATGGCCCTCCAAATTAGCAGTGCTTAGAAAACGAGCTTGACCATGAGAAATAGACCTTCCAACTTATACAGGCTTTCAGAGTGTATACTGTGAAGATGTAATCCCAAAATGACTCTTCGTACAGGATGAAAAGAAGAAAGGAATAATCAGAGAAGGATTGAGCAGTGCCTCTGCATAGCGCAACGCATACACAGAGGATAGGCTATTGCAGGCTTGCGACTTTCAAAGGCTATAACAAACAACAGTAATCAGACCATGGAAATGAGCGAGAATGTTTACAGGTATGAAAATATGGCTCCCCTACTACCCTGGTGTAAAAATATGTATCCCCTACTACCCTACAAGCTTAACAAACCGAAACCCGAGAAAAAATCTCCTGTGAAAATTAATATGCAAAGGGGGTTGCATTGGATACCTATGAAGTCGACATCTATCGAGATCCTCAGCGTGATATTAGGATGAGATTGAGGAAACTTCGGCCCTGAAATCTCTCACAGTATCGGATTTAGTTATCATCTAGTCGCCTAATCGGAACTGGCAAACTTACGCAGCGCAGAACTGCTAAACTTTTCAAATTTGGAAACCGTTACCAAGGATCATAAATGCAAGATCTTTTGAAAGCACTTCAAATACCTTCTGGCACTGAAAACAAGGGACATGGTATCAGTCATGGAAATCATGAATTGGAGTGGATGAATGATAAACGTGACAGGTGCTACGAAACTTCCTGTTGAGTGAGCAGTGCTTCCAAATCAAAAAATGATTGGACAGGTAAGTGGGGATGATGAAGCATGCATGTGAGGTCATGAGTGAGGAGAGAGGTGTGTCACATCAGCCTAATCATGGGAGGTATCAACCTATGGATGAATCACGAGAGGGGACATAAAGAATAGACCATGAGCTAAAAAGGGTTTAAGGATCAAAATCGAATTGAGGATCATCACATGAGCTATGACTCAAAGGTTTAGTCATCCAAAGGCATCCTATCAAACATAACATTAAAGGGATGAGAAAATTATTTTAAAGAAAAAATAAGAATCTAAGGGCTTTTTCTTAAAAATGATAAAAACAAACTAAAAGACCCAAGGTGACTTAGTGTGATAACATTGGCTCCACAGGGGATGGCATGCCCCCTGCAGGCTGCCAAAAATGAGTAGATTCAGTGCCTTATCCTAGGTCTATGGGATCAGTTATTGGAACATAAAAATAAAAAGAAAATGATATTTACAATGACATGAAGAGGCACTTTAGGCTCAAGAAAAGTACTTTTTTAGGAAATGCCCATTTATAGGGCCACCAAAAACTTCTTCATTCTCCATATTCTGCAACTTGAAAGTGTTATTAGGGAATACCTCAGAGATTTTGAAAGGACCAATCCATAAAGCTTCAAATTTACCATGCTTGCCTTTATCTTTCCTCGGTGCATCCCACTTGAGCACCAGATCGCCCAATTGGAAATCCTTTTTTTTCACCTTCTTGATTATCTTCTCTGGGTCAGCCTCAGGTGGAACCAAAGGTAATTGTGGATTTGATATCATATGTCTACCTTTAGGTGCCCGAGTTGAATCAATGGAGTCGACAGGTGCAAGATGCAATCTTCAAAATACTAAGTCCCCATGCACCTTCAAAGCTAGTAAGCATTGTTGTTCTATCCCAGGGAAAAGTCTTCAAATCGTTCCCCGGCAATGGCGCCAAAAATGTTAGCACTAGGAGTCACCTTCTGATTGCAAGGAAGGTAAGCCCAATACCCATCAAATTATATGTGAAAGTATGAGTTTTTTTTGAAAGGTCGAATGGAAAAACTCGAAATGATAATATCATAACTCATAAACAGGGATAACATGTACCAGTAAATAAGGTCATGACTAAATTCAACCAGTAGTTTGGGAGTAAATGTGGATAGAAAGAAGACTTGAATAAGAGGAATGTAAGGGCTACTGCAAACATCAGGTCCACAAGAGCCTAAGGAAGAAAGTTTCTTAAAACAAGATCTTCTTGAAATCAGAAACTAAGGAGCTAAATAAACACCATGACAATAAAATGATCAAACATCCATCATATCATTACCACAGTTATCCATATGAAACATTAAAATATGAACATTTAGCATTATAAGTAGATAGTCTGAAATAGAAGTCGATTTCTATTAATCAAAAACTCTTAAGTCCAGTACACACTAGATCACAGTCACTTTATCCAAAATATTACAGTTTAGGGAGCCTTGCTCAACCATCCAAACCTGCTAAAGCAATTGATCTATCTATTTATAACAAGAAAGGGAGGCAACAGTAGAGGTACAAGCTAGCCTCCTTTCCTTAAAAATCTCTAAACATTTATTTATTCTAACAACTAAGATAACAGCCTATGCTATAAAACAAGGAAGTGTTGGTGACTAATCCAATCATGCTTCTAACTGCTTTGATCCTCTTTTGATGTTCATCTCCTGTTTTTCCATGTGTCCCTTTGGAGCCTGTAGTTTTCCTTTGGATGCCAACTACTACTTATGTCATTTACTCCATCGTTACCTTATCCAAAATTGTTGGCCTAGTCTTCCTAGATCCCTGATCTTTGCTGGTAAACTTCCTTGTGTAGAAACTCTAGGTAACGCACCTCAAAATGTAACAAGGAGAGAAGGTAGTGCCTGTAGGTAGCGCCTCTGTGTTGTGTATACGTGTAAACTGGCTCCCTGTCAAATATAATGCAACGCCTATAGGTAGCACCATTGTGTTGCACCCATATACCAATTCTTCCCTCTGTGTAATATTACGCAGCGCTTTACGTAGCACCACTGTGTACAACTTCTGTTCTCTGTAATATATTACACAGAGCCTGTATGTAGCACTACTTATGTTGTTTTTGCATATAGCTTTGGGTATCATTTCCAGAATGCAACGCCTTTGAATCTAGGACATGTGCAGAGCAGTTTGTGTCCTTCCAATTATGACAGATGCCTTGACTATACCATAGATAATGCCATTTACCACTGAGTGAAGCTAGCACTTTAGCAAAAACTCAAAATCCATAAATCTAAACTACTAAGAGCCTGTATAGATGGCAAACATAGTATCTCCATATCAGTTAACCCTCCCAAAAAGGAACAATTCCCAAAAATGGAGCTTACCCCTTACCAACTATTTTTTCATCTTAACACTTAGCCTCACACTCTTTCTAGTAGAAAGAGTCTCTTCAATTGGCTCAACAGATTTATTCTTCCTAGCATTGGCAGGCTTCTTCGGTGTAGTTGAGCTGTCTTTAGCTACTAGTTTATCATTTTCAATGGAAGCTTGTACCAACACCTGTAAACTTCTTTGAGTTGCCTCATCTTGCAAGTGTCTCAGCTCTGCCTTTATCTTCCTATTCTGAGACTGAAAGTCTATGTTCTGTCTATAAATATTCTTCAGTTGCTTACAAAGAGGCAAAGCCTTTCTCGCTGCGAACCTTGCCAAGTCCAGGGTATGGTTGTAGCCAATCATGAGCTCATTCATCTCAGCCAAGTGGACCTTGTCTTCTGCTTTGAGACGAGCTATTTCTCTCCTTGCATCCCTAAGTTGCTTAATAAGTCGTTTGTAGGTCTGGCTGCCAAGGGGGTTGGGGACATGTGCAGTCTCAGCAGGCTTCTTCTCATTCCTTTCTTCCATCTGTACAGGAGTTTCCTTGCATGTTTCATCAGCTTTCTCAAAACCTTTTCCTTTATGCTTCTTCTCTTGCGCAAGAGCCTCTTCTTTAATCTTCATAGGTTTTTCACAATATTTCACAGGGATTTCATCCTTCCTCTCCAAAGGTCATTTGGTACCTTTACACTTGATTTTTTGTACATGGGTTTTTTGTTCTTCTTCTACAGATTTTTCAATGCCTTTCCCTTTCTTCTTATGCATAGCGGTTTCTAGTAAAGACTGCTCTTTGAGAACCCCCTTAGGAATTGATGACCTAGTGAAAGGTCTTTTACCCTTGCTTTCAACTGCTAGAGGAGGAGAGGGAAAGAGAAGCTTCTTCCATTTTTTAGATGTCACCTTGGTAGAAGAAGGAACTTCTTCTAACCCTGGTGGAGGTGGTGGTGAGAAATCTCTATGTGGAGAAGGACAAACTTCCTCCTCAGCTTCCCTGACCTACTTGTTGATATTTGAAATAGGGGCTCTTCCCTTTCTCTTCTTGTTGATCCATGCTTTAGTACTGGTAGGTGATGAAGGACCTGTGATCTATGATTAGGGAGTAGGTGTTGGGTCCATCTTGAAGTGAGAATTAACCAAAAAATGCTCCCAGAAAATCTCTTTCTTTCCCAACTCTTCAGAGACAAGCATACTGAGAAGTCTAGAGTGGAAAAGACTAGAATCTGCATCCTTAGATTTGTCGTGTACCCTATCTAACATTTTACCTATGCTTCTCAGCAGGTAATAAGCAACATTCATCTGAACCTTACCAGTAAAATGTAACAACATCCTTATGTGGTAATGATCCTAGGTGTTAAATATCCCTTCACAACTAAAATATCTCTATATGATTTTCAACATTCTGTCAAACTAGTCGATCAACTGATTCCTTGGCATACTCTTAGATAACTCGTTGGCTTGGTATTAAGGCTTGAAGAGATCTTCAATGAAGGGTGAAATCAATACCATGGCCTTGAACCAATTTTCACCTGAAATGGGGATCCCTGTTGCAGCTGAGATGGAGGCTTTAGTTACCTCAAATTCCAAATCTCCAACTCTGGTTTTCTTTCCATCAGAATTTAATGCAAATTGTTTTTCTACTTCTGGGTGGCCTCTCTACATATTCTGGCAGAAAGAGCGGCGTCCTGCTCTTTGAAACATCTCCCTTGCCATGGGTTCTGTGTCAAAAAGGCGCATGTTCACAAGTTATGTTTGAACTATCTTGCCACCTTTGTGTGCTTTCTTTGATTGAGGGGTCTCCATGACTCAAAATGAGGGTTCCTAAGAGGCTTAAGGGATGTTATTGACCAAAAATCTTCAATTCAGGTTTCAAAGGCACAGAGATGGCTATCCAAATTAACAGTGCTTAGAAAATGAGCTTGACTATGAGAAATGAACCTTCCGACTTATACAGGCTTTCAAAGTGTATAATGTGAAGAGGTAATCCCAAAATGAGTCTTTGTACAGGATGAAAGGAAGCAAGGAATAATCATAGAAGGATTGAGCAGTGCCTTTGCGTAGCGCAACGCATATACATAGGATAGGCTATTGCAGGCTTGCGACTTTCAAAGGCTATAACAAACAATAGTAATCAGACCATGGACACAAGCGAGGATGTTTACAGGTATACAAATATGGCTCCCCTACTACCCTGGTATGAAAATATGGCTCCCCTACTACCCTGGTATGCAAATATGGCTCCCTTACTACCCTGCAAGCTTAACAAACCGAAACCTGAGCATAAATATCCTATGAAAATTAATATGCAAAGGAGGTTGCACAGGATACCTATGAAGTCGACATCTGTTGAGATCCTCAGCGCGATCTTAGGATGAGATTGAGGAAACTTTGGCCCTGAAATATCTCACAGCATCGGATTTAGTTATCATGCGGTTGCCTAATAAAAAATGGCAAATTTACGCAATGCAGGACTGCTGAACTTTTCAAATTTTGAAACCGTTACCAAGGATCATAAATGCAAGATCTTTTGAAAGCACTTAAACTGCCTTCTGGAACTGAAAACAAGGGACATGGTATCAGTCGTGGCAATCATGACTTGGAGTGGATGAATGATAAACGTGACAGGCGCTACAGAACTGCATGTTGAGTGAGAAGTGCATCCAAATCAAAAAATGATTGTACAGGTAAGTGGGGATTATGAGGCATGCATGTTAGGTCATGAGTGAGGAGAGAGGTGTGTCACATCAGCCTAATCATGGGAGGTATCAACCTAGGGATGAATCACGAGAGGAGACATAAAGAATAGACCATGAGATAAAAAGGGTTTAAGGATCAAAATCGAATTGAGGATCAGTACATGAGCTATGACTCAAAGGTTTAGTCATCCAAAGGGGTCCTATCAAACATAACATTAAAGGGATGAGAAAATTATTTTAAAGAAAAAATAAGAATCTAAGGCTTTTTTCTTAAAAATGATAAAAACAAACTAAAAGACCCAAGGTGACTTAGTGTGATAACAGAAAGTACATCGAGAGCTGAACACGAAGAACCACAAGAGGGACGAAAATATAAAGAACCTTCTATCCATATTTTCAAGAAATCAGGTTGAAAGTAGCTTGGATGTGGATGAAAATATTATCTGTATATATGTGCAGAAGAATGTGAATCTGAGTATCCTTCATCACCGGGAAGAGAAGGAGATGAGCAAGCTCTTCCACATCAATATCCAGGTCAAGAAGACCAAGATATATGCTTTGTTCAACTATGGTTCATAGGCTAGTATCATAGCAGCGGATACGGTCGACAAGCTTGGAATGGAGGCTCACAATCATCCTAGCTCCTATCCATTGGGTTGGGTAAACAAGGATACAAAGATAAAGGTAACGAAACAATTTAAGATTACATTTTTTTAAAGTGTTGATTTTATTGATGAAGTGGAATTGGATGTAGTACCCCTTGATGTATATGGAGTAGTGTTTGGAATCCCTTACATGTATATTAGGGATTCAATATTCATGTGGAGATCCAACCAATATTGACCGATCAAGGATGGTAATTCCTATTGATTAAGGTTGGTTGTCATTGATGTCATCCCTTGAGGAAATTCCGGTAGCACAAAGGTTTGGGTAATGGACCCAAGGTTGTTTCATGTATAATGGTATGATTTTTAATATATTTGAAGGTAATACTATTCTATATGGATAGTACATGTCATTCCATTTCTGGTGGTATGTGGAACGTCACATAACTCCTCACGGTTTGAGAGTTGTGGCCTTATGAAGTTGGAGGACCCTCATATGTTGGCTTGAAGCCCCAAAAGGTCAAAGAAGTCAACGAGCATGCAAAGAAGAAATTATTATTTAAATGATAAATTAAAGTGACAAAGTCAAGAAGGATTATTTAAATAATAAAGTGAAGTGACAAAATCAAAGAAGATTATTTAAATCATAAAGTGAGGTGACAAAGTCAAGGAGGAATTTTTAAATGATAAAGTAATGGAGAAATTTCTAATTATGGAAAGCGATTAACCCTAAAAATGATGAAAATATGTTAAGTGGCCTATAAATGGGTTAAGTGACCTATAAATAAGTTAAGTGACCTAGGAATGGGTTAAGTGACCTATAAATAGGTTAAGTGACCTAGAAATGGGTTAAGTGACCTAGAAGAAGGAGAGTATAAATAAAAGGAAAGGCTCTCTCATTTTATATCACACTTGAGAATATTGAATATCTATAAGTGAATGAGTTAAAAAAAGGATATCTAAGCCGAATTTCAGAGGGAAGGTGAAGAAAAGAAAGTCGGAATTCAAGGGAGGATAAATTCTTTTGATGATGCTTTCTAAGGTATGTTATTTACAGGTCATCTCACCATTTTCACAATAAATTTTTTTTATAAAATGATTCAGAATGTTAAATTGCTAGGCCATTGAGGAAACATATCCAAGTATCTGTGGTAAAAAATTCAACTTGTGGGTCATTGTATTTTTGGAGTTACACTCCGTGGAAAATAGGGTTTCTGGCTAGTCCTGAAACTAGTCTAAAAACGGTGTTTCGAGTAAAAACGTCATAACTTATTCATAACAGATCCAAATTCAGTAATACCAAATGTGTTGGTTAGAGTACAGTCTATGATATGCTATGTAACATTTTCATATCGATTCAACAAATATTCTATGCGGGGGACGCTCTACAAGTTCACTCTCTAGAATAAACCAGAATTCAGCAAGGTATTCCATTTTTTCTATAACGCCTTTTTTGAGAGGTTCCAAGTAGTGACAATTGGAGGAATTTCATAAAACACACTGAAGAACATTGTGTATCATGTTTAGATATTTATTCATTATAGGTACATAGTTATGATTATTTCCATTTAGGGTTGTTGACTAATCCAAAACTAGTCATGTGACACTAAAGAAAAGTTTGATGAAAATGCTAGTCTCTTGATGTTAAAGTTAAGGAAGGTTTGCATGCATATGATCATATACACCAGGTCTATTACTGAGTTACAAATCATATTTGAATGATGAAATTGATGAGGGATTTTGGTTAAGGCACATGTTGGGTACATGGTTGAGACAAGTAGTTGATGAGTTGGCACATACATGAGGTGTATAGTTGATGATGTTGGTACATATTGATGAGTCATAGTTGATGAGTAGTTGACACATGATTGGTACATACTTGGTACATGGTTGGATGTTTTTTGTCCCTCGACCAAGTTTTGAAGAAACATTGGTCATTCTTTTGGGACTTTGACAGGCTGGTCGAAGATGGAACGCCCAGGCGAAGCGGAGATCGTGGGATCTCACTCATTTTGCGGGTTTTTTGGGCTTTTAGGGTTTATGTAATGGTTATGGTATGTCAAACCATGGGTTTACCTATGTTTAGGCCTCCTTGTAAATGTATAAATAAGTAGCTAAGTGATGTAAGAAGTACTAGAATTGGCTTAGTGCATGAATAGTAGTGGGTTATGTGCACAATGTATTGTAAGTGTTAATGTTGGCTTCGTGCAAGAGATTGTAAGT
>JASDQU010281259.1:0-12668 GCA_032191745.1 Picea mariana
GGGCACACTTATGATTACTAGATGAAAATTAAGCAAGGATGATGACTCACCTGATGTTGATCAAAGTTCATATAGGTCAATGATAGGTAGGCTTCTGTACATCACAACATCTCTTCCAGACATAATGCATGCTGGTGGAATGGTAGGAAGATATCAATCTGCACCTAAACAGAGTCATTTGCTAGCTGTCAAAAGAATATTCAGATATTTGAAAGAAGCAAAGAACTATGGCCTATGGTATCCTAAGAATCATAATTTTCAATTATCAGTCTACTCAGATGCTTATTGGGCTAACTACATGGATGAAAGGAAAAGTACGAGTGGATGTGTGTTATTCTTAGGAGATTCTCTAGTAGCGTGGTTGAGTAAAAAGCAAGGTTCCATTTCTTTATCAAATACAGAGGTAGAGTACATTGCTGCTGCTACTTTTTGCACTCAAGTATTATGGATGATTCAGGCACTTGCAGAATTGGAGGTAAAATATACTGCACTGATCCCAATTCATTGTGATAACATAAGTTCCATAAGTGTTTCAAATAATCCTGTATTCCACTCCAAGACCAAGCATATTCCCATAAAATACCATTTTCTGAGAGAGCCGGTCACCAATCAGACTGTTCAAGTTCATTACAGTCCAACCACAGAACAAATTGCAGACATCTTTACTAAACCCCTAGCCAAGACACCATTTGAATATCTCTGTCAGAAGCTGGGTGTCATCCCGTCTCACACCTAAGAGAGTCCATCCTGTTAGGGGGAGTATGTGTTGGTTGGATATCTGATACCTCTGACGAGTACTGCAACAACTCAGGGGGAGCATGTTTTCTTTGACATTGATGTCAAAGGGGGAGAAAAGGAGTGGTCCTGGTCTAGATCGGGTGCTATAGCTGGAGGTCCAAACAGATTAGCGCAGCCGTTCAAGGTTGCCATCAATGCCAAAGTGGGAGATTGTTGGCAGGTTTACAGTTGGGAGTGAGATTGTCATTGATGGAAAGAACAACGATGGAAAAGATTAGCATGATCAACAGTTCAACGATAATGGAAGAGGAGGAGAAACAATGAACATTGGATCTCATTCAGAATCCCTAATGATCGTCAGATCTGCATTAAGAGAGGAGTAGCGCGTAGTAGACAAGAATAGATCTCAGGTGTTAGATCCGAGTGCAGGGTCCGACTGTCATTGGATCCAGGAGAACCTGCACATTCTTTAAAGTGCAAGGAGAAGCGGGCTTACAAAATCCCAAAAGTAGGAGGCCTATCCATCTTCGGGCAGGACACGTGGTAACAGATCACCATTTCGCTGACTGGAAAGTTAGAGGAAGGAGGTGCTCTAACCCCTCGAAATTGCAATATGAGAGATCGCAAAATGATCCTAGCCATTGAATACAGTGGACACATGGTGAGCGATCAACATTTCGCTGACTGAAAGGTTAAAGACACAAGGTGCTCTATCCTTCCAACTCGCGATATACAAAATCGTGATATAATATCAGGTGTTGGAACGAGGACAAATCGGGACCGTCGATCCAAGAAGGATATGTGGAGAAAGATTATCCCTTCGTTGACTAGAAATTCAAAGGAACGAGGTTTCCTAACCTCTCGAACTCGCGATATGCGAAATCGCGAAATAATCCTAGTCATTGGATCAAGGATAAATCTGGGTCGTTAGATCTAGGAGGTAGAGCATGAAAAACCACATCAGCAAGGACAGGTGGCAACCTACGTCAGCAAGGACACATGGAAGCCACACAGATCATGACACGTCATCGAGTGACACCATTCCAGGAGTTCAGTTTCGGGATTTTTAGTATCAACACTCCCCCAAAGTCTCGAAAGTTGAAGTTCCGGTGTGGAGGATAGTCGTCTGATCACCACGGATAGTGGACCATTGATCTAAAGAGAGAAGCTCTCAAATGATTAGCGAGTGGACATAGGTTGTGGTCACATCATCAAGAGTTGGAGGAAGGCGCTAACAACCAAGCTCTATTTCGGAGTTCGTGACATGGAGAGTCGAGATGTGAGAAGGGAAGGAGAGAGGCTGGGTGGAAGATACATGTTGGAAGGAGGCGAAGGCGGTAAACAGAGGAGGAAGCAGTTATAGGTTTAGGAGGGTCCCATACAAAACCACCTCATTCCGGACCCCCTCCCCCCTTCCAGTTAAAGGCAGAAAGGAGGAGGTGGTCTAGAATCGAATATCAACCGTAGATATAAGCACTTCAATCTCGGCCGCTTAGACTTGCGCGGTCCAATTCCGAACCTCCCCCTTCATTAAAGGTAGAATAGCAAGGGGGGTCCAGAATCGAATCTCAACCGTAGATCTAGACGCGCAAATCCTGGCCACCCAAATCAACCTGTTGTTTATCAGAATGCCTCATCACAGGATTCCTAAAATCACGATTTGCAAAATCCCTTTATGGATAAGCGCTTGGTCATAGCCGGTGGTCACAATAAGGGAAGGAGCCAATCCAGCTAAGCTCCTTTTCGGGGTTTTGGAGATCGCGACTTGGAGAGTCAAGATGCCTCACAACAAGAATTTCCAAAATGCGAATCGTGAAAGCACCTTCTGAACAGGTGTGTGGTCACCGCCTAAGGCCACATGTGAAAGGAAAGGTGAAAGGTGCCAAAGGCATAAGGCTCAAGAGGTTCACAGTGTAACTGCTAGAAACAACTGGTGGTTTCTGCCAGAGGGCTCGAAGAGACTTTAGGGTGTTCACCAGAGAAGCTGAAGAGTCTCGAGGCATCTGCCAGAGGAATGAAGAATGTTCATAGAGGCTATTGACAGATGGAATACCGTTGGAGCTTGGAACAACAACAGAGGGAATGAGCTTGACTGTGATAGAGAAGATGAAGTAGACTTGCGCGGTCCAATTCCGAACCTCCCCCTTCATTAAAGGTAGAATAGCAAGGGGGGTCCAGAATCGAATCTCAACCGTAGATCTAGACGCGCAAATCCTGGCCACCCAAATCAACCTGTTGTTTATCAGAATGCCTCATCACAGGATTCCTAAAATCACGATTTGCAAAATCCCTTTATGGATAAGCGCTTGGTCATAGCCGGTGGTCACAATAAGGGAAGGAGCCAATCCAGCTAAGCTCCTTTTCGGGGTTTTGGAGATCGCGACTTGGAGAGTCAAGATGCCTCACAACAAGAATTTCCAAAATGCGAATCGTGAAAGCACCTTCTGAACAGGTGTGTGGTCACCGCCTAAGGCCACATGTGAAAGGAAAGGTGAAAGGTGCCAAAGGCATAAGGCTCAAGAGGTTCACAGTGTAACTGCTAGAAACAACTGGTGGTTTCTGCCAGAGGGCTCGAAGAGACTTTAGGGTGTTCACCAGAGAAGCTGAAGAGTCTCGAGGCATCTGCCAGAGGAATGAAGAATGTTCATAGAGGCTATTGACAGATGGAATACCGTTGGAGCTTGGAACAACAACAGAGGGAATGAGCTTGACTGTGATAGAGAAGATGAAGAGTCTCGACTGCTGGAGAGGCTAAGGAATCTCGGCATAATTCCTAGTGATGATGAACGCATGGGCTTAATTTCCAGAGAAGCTGAAGAATTCAATGATGATCAAGCAGAGCACTCGACACGAGGAGAACATGCAGAAGATGCATAGAGGGAATAAAAATGTGGAACAAAGAAGAGATTGGGGCTGCTGTTGAGAGTTATTGATGTGCGTATAAGGAGGCAGAGGGAAGCAACTGAAATGTACAGAAGAGGAATGGTGCATGAAAGAGATGGCACACAGAGCATAAAAGGAAGAAGAACAGAAAGTGTAAGGAGGTGTGTAGGAAGACGCTGATGCAGGCAGAGCAGAGCAGTGCAACAGAACAATGATGAGACCGGTAAGCCATTGATAAATATTGTATCACTGTGATAAATTCATATATAGCAAATTTTTATATAATCAGGGTGGTACGAAGGTGCTAGGGAGGACTATTGTCCTCAGAGGTTCAAGTGGGTGCTTGAACACAGGGAGTTGTAGCTTCCATATGGTTGCAGCTAGAGAAACCAGGGTGGCAAGGTGGTGCAAGGGAGAACAAGTGTTCTCTATTATACAGGTTGATGCCTGTGTGACTAGAAGTTGGTGCTTCCATCCAGTTGGTGCTGGAACAGTGAGGGAGTTGGTGCTTCCTTCTAGTGGGTGTTAGAGAAAATAGAGAGTTGGTGCTCTCAGCAAGTTGCAGCTTGCAAAACAAAGGTGGTAGCCTCATTATGAGTTGGTTCTCATAAGTATGATATTGTACAGAATGTAAATCTTAATTATCATATAAAGAAGAAGAGGTTTTTACCCTTTATGGATTTCCTCAGGAAATATCTGTCTCGGTGTATTTAATGTGTGTCAATGATGTTGAATACTTTACTGCTTATTTATTGTGATCATCATTGAGAAGTTCTGCAATGAATTTAAAAATGGATATAATTGTTTAAGCACAGTAACGACTGATTCACCCCCCTCCCCCCCCTCAGTTGTCCAACAAATATCACCCCACTGAGTTGTGATACTAACCACCTTTGTCATTTATTCATGTTGTAGATTGTGTGATAGAGCCTACCAATCAAATGAACCCTAATTAGCACCTTACTTGTTGTTTTTTTGTCCATGCTGAAGTTATTATAGGCTTGGGAGACCTTTTATCCCCACCTTACTTGTCGTTTCTATTTGTATTGTTGCATTACATACCGTTTCTTGCGCTTTTGAGCCTAATGCCTGCTACAATTTGTTGGACAATTGAGAGGGGGGGGGGTGAATCAGTTGTTACTGTGCTTAAAAAATTATGCCCATTTTAAACTCTTTACAGAACACTCAATGACGATCACAATAATGTAGGGAAGTAAGCAATAGGATATTCAACATCAATCACACACATGAAATATACAGAGATAGATATTTCCTGAGGAAACCCATAAAGGGAAAAACCTCTTCTTCTTGATATGATAAGTATCTTTATTTTTTTAACATTATCATTCTTATGAGATCTAACTACTCTTGAGGCTACAACCTCTGTTTTACAAGCACCAACTTGCTGAGAGCACCAACTCTCTGGTTTCTCTAGCATCCACTAGAAGGAAGCACCAACTTCTAGTTACACAGGCACCAACCTGTATAACAGAGAACAATCATTCTCCCTTGCACCACCCTGGTTTTTCTCATTGCAACCAGATGGAAGCTACAACTCCTTGTGTTCAAGCACCCACTTGAAACTCTGAGGACAACAGTCCTCCCTAGCATCTCCCTACCACCCTGAAATATAAATCTTTTCTTTCTTGAATTTATCACAGTGATACAATATTTATCAATGGCTTACTAGTCTCATCACTGTTCTGCTACCTTGTTCTGCTCTACCTGCATCAGTGTGTTCCTACACACATACCTTGCACATTATGTTCTTCTTCATTTTATGCTCTCTGCGCCATGTCCCTTCTATGCGCTATGCCTCTGCATGCTCTTCACTGCATCACTGTTCTATCCTTTAGGTTGTTCACTAGGTCTCGTCCTTCCCACACCTATGATCCTGAGAGAATCAACCTCCTCTTCTCTATTCTGCATATCTTTCACACGCCGATTCCTCTGCATGATAATAATGGCAACTCTTCATCTTCTCCAATGGTTATGCTGAATGAGTTCATCATCAGTGGCCATTTTCCTGATATTCTTTGGCTTCTCTGGCCGTCGAAACTCTTCATATTCTCTGTCATTTACAGTTAGTTTTCTTTGGCTTCTTTTTCTTCTAAGCCCCTTCCTTCACATGACCATCAGCGATGACCAAAAGCCTATTCAAAAGGTGCTTCTTGATCTCGGTCTAGTGAGTGCTAGCTCTGTTTATTGATATGACCTTGGGCAATGATCTCATGTGACCACGCGATTGTGATGGGACCATCAATATTATGATCTTGACGGTGCCCCTGAGAGGACGGTTCATATCTGTCCTTTCACGATCTGCAGATCAGATCTAACCTCCCTAAATCAATTACTCAGATTTACTTTGTGATTCAGGCTCTGGGAGTTTCAAATCTCAAACCTCGCTTTTTTCATACGCTAAACTTTCAGAGTTGACAATCCACTGACGCGTGTCCCTCATCTCATCAATGGTCCTCGTTCACTTCAAGATTTTGAAATTTCAACCAGATCAACAGTTCTACGTCCCCTTTCTTGATCAACAGTTGAGATCTCCTTCGGGTCTCTGGACTTCTGAGATCTCAGATCTCAAACTTTACTTCCCTTCAAAGTAGCGGATTAGTGCCACGTGTCCTTGCCGACGTGGTCTGCCACATGTCCTTGTTGACGTGGTCTGCCAAATGTCCTTGTTGACATGGTCTACTGATGTGGGTGAAAGGTGTAGGTAGTGTAGTGGGGTGTGGAGGCATAGCGCGATAGTGGAATGTAACGTGTAGTGGGTAGTGGAGTGTGACGTTGGAGCATGGAGGTGGTATGTATGAGTGGTTTGGTGGTTTACTCGGAGGGGGGGTTAGGCGGTAAGTGGTAATGAGTGAGGGGGTCCGATTTAGTATAAAGGTGACACGTATGAGGGTCCCACAAGTAAAATNCAGATTCACTTTAGACGATCTGACACTTGATATATTTTGTAGATGATCTGATGACTGAGATTTACTTCGGAAGATATGATAGTCGATGATTCATTTTGGATCTCCAGGTCTCTGGACTTCGGGAATTTCAAATCTCAAACTGAATTCTTGAAGTGAGATTTTTTCGGAGAGTAACCTCCTCACATCTTTATACCCGAAACAAATGATGTTCGTTGGATCAGGATCTTAGATCAACGACCCGATCTGTCTGCGATGCATCTCTTCTAGCTTATCTTGTCCTTCGACTTAGAATGATCCAACAGATGACATAAATCCGTGTTTGATCCGACGACTGACGGGTATTTGAATAATCAAATTCTCAACTCTTTAGCCCCATTTAACTTACCCTTCAATTAATTCGATCTGACGGTTGATGGATATTCGGGTGATCGTGATCTCAGATATCAACCCTTACTTATCTTGTACTTCCAGTAATTGAATCCGACGGTCATCGCATTTTCTCCAGATCTGATGGTTCACATACATTTCGGATTTCAGGCTTAGGGTAATTCAACTTTCAAGCTACCAATTCTTCCGAAGTGAGATTCCCCGAACGGTAACCTCCTCGCAAATCCACTGGATCTAACAGTTACTGGTATTTTGGATTGGTGATCCAATGACCACTATCACTCTTCCTCCTGAGCTTCTGATCTCTCTGACTTAAAATATTTTCTAAGTGTTCACGAGTCTCGACCTTTGCTCCTCCTGCGAGTCCATCTCTTGGACCTTGTCTGCAATTCTGGAAACTTCTATCTCTTCTGAGCTTTCTTGTTTCTCCATACTGTTCGCTTCTCCTCCCGAGCTTATGCTTTTCCTGTAAAACATCAACATTTTTTTTCTTGACATCAATGACAAGCACACACTTTCCTGTAAAACATTCCAACAATCTCCCCCTTTGGCATTGATGGCAACCCTAAAAGGCCGTTGCTTGGACCTCCAACTATAGCATCCAGGCCACTACTTTTCTCCCCCTTTGACATTAATGTCAAAGAAAACATGCTCCCCATGAGCTGTTGCAGTACTTTGTGAAGGTATCAGATATTAAACCAACACATACTCCCCCTGATAGGATGGACTCTCTTAGGTTGATAATGGGGTCATGCCCAACTTCTGGTGTGGATACTCAAACTGAGTTTGTGCAAGCGGTTTAGTGAAGATATCAACAATCTAATATTTGGATGGAATATAATGCAAAGAAACAAGAGTGTTGGTCACCTGTTCCCTCAAGAAGTGATACTTGATGGGTATATGATTGGTCTTGGAGTGAAATACATGATTCTTTGACACATTGATTGCACTAGTATTATCACAATGAATTGGGATTGGTGCAGTATAATTTACCTCCAAGTCTACAAGTGATTGAATCATCCATAATACTTGGGTACAACAAGTGGAAACTGCAATGTACTCAACTTATGTAGTCGATAAGGAAATGGAACCTTGCTTCTTGCTCAACCATGCTATAAGAGAATCTCCTAAGAAGAATGCACCTCCACTCGTGCTATTCCTTTCATCAATGCAATTATCCCAATCAGCATATGAATAGACTGATAATTGAAAATTTTGATTCCTAGGATACCATAGGCCATAGTTCATTGTTCCTTTCAAATATTTGAATATTCTTTTGAAGGCTATCAAATGACTCTGTTTAGGTGAAGATTGATACCTTCCTACCATTCCAACAACATGCATTATGTCTGGACGAGATGTTGTGATGTACAACAGGATGCCTATCATAGACCTATATGAAATTTGATCAACATTAGGTGAGTCATCATCCTTTCTTAGCTTGCATCCAGTGACCATAGGTGTGCTCACAGGTGTAGAATCTTCCATTTGAAACCTTTTCAATATTTCTCTTAGATATCTCTCCTGAGAAAGAAATAGTCCTTCAAACCTATGAGTATTTTTCAGACCAAGAAAAAATAAATTTTCCCTATCATATACATTTCAAGTTCAGACTGCATGGTAGAAGAAAACCATTTTACCAGTGAAACATTATTACTTCCAAAGATGATGTCATCTACATAGACCAACACAATGAGCAAATAATTACGCTTTGTTTTGATATATAGATTGTTGTCAACCATTCCTCTCTTGAACCCTTTGTCTTGAAGATACTTATCTAGTCTGTAATACTAGGCACGAGGAACTTGTTTCAACCCATATAAGGATTTCTTCATCTTGTAGACAAAGTCAAGGTTATCTGACTGTTGGAAACCTTATTGTTGTTCCATATAGACTTCTTCTTTTAGATCTCTATTTAGAAAAGCTGACTTGACATCCATTTGATAGACTTTAAGCTTCTTATGAAAAACATAGGCAAGAAACATTCTAATAGCTTCTAATCTTGCTATGGGTGCAAATGTTTCATCAAAATACAGTCCTTCTATTTGAGCATACCCTTTACAGACCAATCTGGCTTTATTCCTAACAATTTGTCCTTTTTCATTCATTTTATTCTTAAACATCCATTTGGATCCAATTACATTCTTATCTGTCGGTCTAGGAACAAGCTCCTGAGTATTGTTCTTCTCAATCTGATCCAGTTCCTCGTTCATTGATTGTAACCAATTTATATCTTCACTGGCTTCATTGAAGTTCTTGGGTTCCACCATGGATATGAGGGCTATATGTGATTGCTCGGTGTATTTGATTATCCTTCTCCTAGTTTGTACACCTTTGTCTTTCTCACCAATTATCTGACTTGTAGGATGATTCTTTTGAGTAATTCTGGAGGAAGGATTTGATGTTGTCTGTTGATTTGAGTCTTCCTGAGTGTTTGTATCTTCATTTGACTCCAAAGTCTTCTTTTTCTGATTATTGGACCTGTTCATCTTCAACTTCAACTATATCCTCTATTGTTGATTCAATATTGCTCACCTCTCTTACTGGGACTCCTTCATCAACTTTTATGTCAATACAATCAACCAATTTATGCAGCCTCTTATTATAGCATTTGTATCCTTTATTGTTTGTAGCATACCCTAAGACGATTCCTTCATCAACCCTGTCATCATACTTGCCAAGGTTTTCATTATTATTCTTTATGTAGAACTTACTCCCAAAGACTTTGAAGTGTTTGATTGTAGCAGGTCTTCCATGCCATAGATCATAGGGTGTCTTGTCACTGTGTGGTCTGAGGTGAGCTTTGTTAAGAATATAGATTGTTGTGTGTATTGCTTCTACCCAATAGGTTTGACCAATGTTCTTCTCATTCATCATTGACCTGGCCATTTGTTGAACTGTTCTATTTTGCCTTTCAACTACTCCATTTTGCTGTGGAGTTCCTGGGATTGTGTATTCCCTTTTGATCCCATGTTTATCACAAAATTCCTTGAAATCACTTGACGTAAATTCTCCTCCTCTGTCTGATCTTACAACCTTTAATATGTTGCCTATTTGATTATCAATTAAAGCCTTAAATATTTTAAATTTCTCAAATGCTTCAGCTTTTTCTTTGAGAAAAGCAACCCAAGTGAGTTCTGAGTAATCATCAATGATCAGCGTGAAGTAGTTTTCCTTTCCTGTGCCTTCCTGTCTTGATGGTCCACATAAATCCATATGAACTAATTGGAGTGGTTTCTCTGTTGAAGTAGAGTTCTTGGATTTAAACTGTGTCCTGGTTAGCTTTCCTACTTGGCAGGGTTTACACACAAAATTTTGTGGCTTTGATATTCTTGGAAGATCTTTTACTGCCTCAAGATTTTTTATCTTGATTAAGTAGTCAAAGTTTAGATGTCCAAGTCTCCTATGCCATAACCATATCTCATCATGTTTGCTTAGATGACACTCTTCTCTATCTTCTTTCAGCACATATACATTATTATTTGTCCTTATGCCTTTATCCACCACTTGTCTTGAGTTTACAGACTTTATCTTACAATCTTTGGAAGTGAACACCACTTCACATCCTCTGTCACACATTTGACTTACACAGAGCAAATTATGTTTCAGCCCATCTACAAGCATGACATTCTGGGCTTTTCCTTTTCCATTACTTAAACTCACCATCCCTTTACCCTTGATTTTACTTGGTTCATCATTTCCAAAGGTCACATTTCTTATTTTGCCTTTACTTATAGACAAAAACTTATTCTTGTCTCCAATCATGTGTTTGGAACATCCATTGTTTATATACTAGGGGTCCTTTTGTTTTTGAGTTGAAATTACTAGACTACATTTTTCACTATCTTTCTCCATGTGCTGGAATTTTTAGCTAAGGGTTTTATCTTTGTATCTGTTTTGTAATTCTTCAGATGGCAATTTGCAGTTTTATGGCTAAAGTTATGACAATTATAACATTCGAGCTCATTATTCAATAGGTCAAAGTGATTGGTGCAACTTTGTCTACTCATTAGTTGTTTAGTTCTATGTTGCAAATATTGTTTATTTCTTGATATCCTCAGTTGCATGTCTCTAAACTCAATTTGACAATTTGCAATCTTATGACCAAAATTAGAGCAGTAAAAACAATAACCATGGAAGAAATTTTGGTACCTAAAGGATGGCCTTCTTCTTGGTATTTGTTGCTCCATCTTCTGATATCTCTGTTTTTTATCAGGGATCATCTTATCTTTTGGTGACAGAGTACTCACATGGCCTGCTTGTCTGCTTACTTGGAACTTGATCATCTTTACTGGCACTTTGCTTTCTGTCTGTTTGCTGCTTGAACCACTTACATAACCTAAACCCATCTTCAACAAAGGAGATCTTTGTTTGCTCAGAATGTCATTTAGTTCCGCCAAGGCTTTAATGATTGTAATATTTTGGAGATACAATGCTTTAAACTTCTCCATATCTTTTTTGGTTTTTACTACCTCTTCTTCCAAGGCTTCACATCTTGCCTTATTTTCTGATAACTACTGTTTCAGAATGTCCTCTATTTTTTTTGCCTCTTCTAACTCCACTTTTAGCAGGGTAAAGTCTTCATCGAGTTTTTTACCATTCTTTTCAAACTGCATCAACAATTGTTTTTGTTTTCTCTTCTTAAGTCTGAGTCTATCAATCTCTTATAAAGCACTGATTAGTTCACCTTCCATATCAACCACAACTTCTTCATCATTAACATCACTTCCTGTGTTTTTATTATCATAATCTTCTTTGGCCATAAGCATAAATTCATTAACCTTATCTTCATAGGAAGAGTCACTATCTGTGTCTTCTGAAGAGTCATCATTGTTTACACATAAACTTTTCTTTTTACCAAATCTCCTGGGTTTGTACTTCTTATCACCTTCAGAATTTTGATCCTGCTTATTGTGTGGACACTTAGTTGCAAAATGACCTATCTTTCCATAGTTAAAACACTTGAATGGCAACTTGCCTTGATACTTTCCTGATCCCTTCTTTAGTCTTCTCACAAATTTTACTTCAATTTCATCAGGCTCAGATTCCTCATTCTTATCTTCTTTAAAAGATGCTTCTCTAGTGGTGGATTTATCTTTACCTATCCTCATTTCATATGCAGTCAACATTCCTAGAATTTGATCAAAAGCCAAAGATTTTAGATCATTAAGTTCTTCTATAGTAGATACCTTTGGGTTGAACCTATCTGGTAGAGATCTAAAATTTTCTGAACTAAAGAGGCTTCCTCAATTTTTTCACCTAGTGCTTTCATTGCATTTACTAGTTCTTCAACTCTCAGAAAGTACTTCCCAACAATTTCATCTTCTTTCATCTGTAGTTGTTCAAGCTATACTCTATAGGTTTGAATCTTGACATCCTTTACCTTCTCATTACCTTCATAATTGCTAATGAGTTTGTCCCACATGTCTTTGGCAGATTCTAAGTGCTTAACTTTTACAAATTTTGCTTCTGCAAGCCCACTCAAAATAACATTCATATCCTTAGCATTGAAGCTGAATTCTAGGTTGTCATCCTTATTAGCTAGTAGAAATGGATTTACATATACAGTCTCTACCACATCCTAGACATCTGCACCTAAAGCCATTATGTAGGTTCTCATCCTAACTTTCCATAAGGAAAATTTTGTTCCATTGAATAGGGGGGCCTTATTGGTAGAAATTCCTTCATGACTTGACATGTTTAAGCTTACTAATCTACCTTTAAATAAAAGGA
>JASDQU010281265.1:2076-13556 GCA_032191745.1 Picea mariana
GTTGCATTTTATAGGCTGGTTAGCCATTTATTATAAGATAGGATTCTTATGTTTTGATTAGGTCGAAGAGCCTAGATGTTAAAGGCCAATGAACCTATTTTTGTATATGTCTCATAATTAATATAAAATACATCGTTGTCGACCATGACAAAAGAGATGGGGGACTAAACTCCACTAGTTAGGGAAAGGGAGGGGCCTAAAAGTTAAGGAAAATGGCTAAGCTAGGGAGATTAAGCCAAAAAGGAATATTATAATAATATTTCTTAAATCATAAAGTATGGATAATTATTTTATCCTAAGTTCTAAAGTTGGAGACAAGTGGTTAGGAATCCCTTTACCTGGGTGGAGTTTAGTCCCAGCTCGGGGGTGACTCAAAGTTGAGAGTGATGAATAGTGTGGTCTAAGGTTGGGAGGTTTGTGGAAGGTTTGCACATAGTTGATGACATTCTTACCAAGATAAGTACCAATTGTGTGATAAATTTACATGCTGCATTGTTATTTACATGCTTATTTTTATGGGTTATCATATGTGTGGTTATAACTATGTTTACTTTTATGGGTATTTCCTATATATGATGCATGTATATGTTTATTGTTAGTTCAGTGTGAATCCATGCATTTACATATGTATTTGGCTGTTTACATTTTATATATATGCTTCTGCAAGAGTTTTGTGTGTATGTATTTTAACTGCATGCGGTCCTTCAAAGAAAAATTTATGTGGCATAGTTTAGTTGGATACTGGGTATGTTAAAGTATGTTCCACAGAGAGAATGAAAGAGTTCTCTGGTGTAGCGTGGCCCAGTATGGATGTTCAGGGACGTTAAATTTGGTGTACCACAAGGTTGAGAACCTAGCGGCCAACGACTTTGATGGTTCGACCTCTGGGAAGGTGGCTCCTTTCGGATTTTTCCAAGCGACAAATGCAATCAATACGAGAAACTAGTTAAAGTGGACCTCATATCCCTAATCTTGAGCTTTGCAATAGTCTTTCTCGAGCTCATTGATGAGGTAACTCACCCAATTCATCTACATTCCCTCACATTTTCCTACAAGGTTCACCACGAACCCGGTGACCTGTGTGGGGTGATTCTTTATTACAATATTTGTTAGCTATAAGTTGGAAAGAGAGGTCCAATGTGCCATCCTAGATAGAGGCTACCTTGTAGCCTTACTTTCCTTTTACGACTTTGTCGTAAGCCTCCTTGATGTGTTGTTCTAGGGAGTGATCTAAGGACTTCCATGGATAAAACTGCTGAGGTTCAGGTCCCTTCATGATCAATCCTATAATCAGGTGGATCAGCTCTGAATCCATAGTAATTCGTCGATCGATCCATAGCCATCCTCCATTGTAGCATGACAAGAGGATTTTAACACAAGAGTTAATTCTTGGTGACGGACAAAATGGGGAATCTTCATCACATTTATTATAGTGAACTACGCCAGCTCCTTAATCCATGGGTGGGAGATAAGATGAGGATTCTTCCGAGTGGTCTTCATCAAGTATCTATGGGGTTCGAGCATCACATAGTTCTTTCTGTCTCCAAGATTGAAATCTCTATTCTTCAGTAGTGGGATCTATCCTAACTAGCTCCCATCTATGCTTATTTCTTTCTGGATGTATGCGGTGATCAAAATGTATTTGAAGTCTCGTGGGATGTTGTCGTGGTTAACCGCGCTGGCCAAAGGTGAGATATAGTCTGCTAAGATCGACAGTATCTTATTTGCATTAGCCAGATCGACGTGATGCTTACCTCATTGCTTAGTCACAAGGTTGACACGTCCCAAACGATATCTAGTCGAAGGGGAAGCTTGTAGTGGCATGGTCGACGACGCTTGTACTCCTTCGGATAAATGTTTTTCAGCCATCAGCTTCTTAAGAACTTCCTCAATGGAATTTTCTAGCTCAGTGGGTTCACCCGACATTCTCATTATTAAACAGGCAGGTCAGGGTAGGTGAACAGATAAGAGAGGTAGACAAATGGACAATGACACCTAGTTTTTGATAACATAGATTGACACACAAGAATTCCTATGTTAGTTCAGTTAATCACGGGTGGCCAAAAGTGGTCCCCACGCAATGTTTGATGGGTTACATAAGCGAGTGTTGTAATGGATTATTCCAATAGACAAGGATGCTTCCATCAATGTGAATATTTCTATTATGGCACGATCTCAATGTCCCAAACATGGTCTATCTGCTCATAAATGTGTTTCCTAGACGTTCTGGAGTGTAGTTCTAACGGTCGGGGTGCCTCCAACGGTCATATAGCTTCTCCAGGGTGAAGTCCCATTCTGCGCAGTTCTGCTCTTTTGGGGAGATTCAAATCTTGCAAACATGCCTCCTGCGAAGTCTTCCATTTGTTCTCTATAACTTCCTATAGCTTTTCTAATTTGGCTTTCTTCTTACTGAGATTCCTTTCCCTCTTTCCTATGATCTGAGTCTCTTTAAATGTTTCTGGATTCCTCTTTCCATTCGTATTCTTATCTTCTCCTAGCGTAGTGACTTCGCACTGTTTATGTGCTTCCAAGGGGTTCGAAGTTAATATCCCTTCTCTTATTAATTCCAAGGTGGGAATTCTTCTTTCTTTCATGGATAGGTCCTTCAAACCTTCTTGCATTCTTTCAACTTCGACATCTAATTCTCTTGTGTTCTGTTGCTTCAACTTAGCTTATCGTTCTTCTATCAATCGATCTATTTTTCTAGCTATGAAATCCCTTAGTTCTTTCTTTTTTTGTTCTGTAACTTCTTCCTCTTCTTTCCTTATGATTTATCCTTCTCAATCCAAGTATTTCCTAACAAAAGTGGGAAAGGGGCGTTGTTCTCAACAAACTTAATGAATTCAAATTCATCTTCAGTCGATGTTCTATGGATGATAATAGGTATATTAGTAACTCTTCCACATAAGGTTATAATCTTTCCCTTGAACAATCTTATCTTTCCCAGTGAAGGTACCATAGTAGGTTTTCCCAAAATTTCCCAAGTGCCTTCTGTCATAATATTCACTTGTGTTTCCTCATCCAAGATACAATCTATGTCGAAGTCTCCTATTCTTTCATTTATGTGTTTCTTTACCTTCAATATCTCTGATAAACTGACATCTTTGTGATTATTCATCATTTCTTTCAACTGTGATAACATAGTCTGAGCTTCAACTGACTCATTCTCTTGATGATTCTCTAACATGCTCTTATTCTGTTGACTTTCTTCATATTTTTCTTGTCTCATGTTCATTTGTTCAACTATAGCAATCATCCTAGGGCAATACTCAACTTCATGACCAACAATTTTACAACAAAGACAAATAGGACCTGTACCAGGGAATTCCTTATCAATATTTCTCAATCTTCTGTAGTTATAACATAGTGTCAATCCTCTATTTCTCTTGTAAGTTCACCAACTTCTCTTGTACTTCGCACTGGGATCACAGTGCTGGACCTGCAATATGTAAAAATTCTTTCTAGGTTCCTGCATACACTTATTAGTCCAAAAGTTCTTTCTATGCATAGGAATAAAATATCTTTCTTCATTTCTATTAAATTTATTCAAAGAAAATCTTTCTTCCAACTGTTCCCTAGCTTTCAGACTAGGAAAAAATCTATTAAACATACTTAAATTCATGATTTTGAAACAAAAAACTTTCTCTTATCTTACTCTTATCAAAGCACAAGATCTTACCTATTTTCTTCAGATCGGGTTTCTTTCTTAGCACAGAGCTTCGCAAGTCAAGTAGAATATTGCAATCTACAACAAAATATCTACACACATAACTTCTCTTTTATTTATTTCAGTTCCGAGTAATCACAATTTTAGGTCCCGACAATGGAACCATTTGCTGGCACAGGGGCTGACCCAGGGTTCAACGCTTCAACATTGCACCAACAAAAACCTAACTACCAGCCCTTTCAGCAACACCTGCGAAGAAGGCGACATCTCACCCAAGGTAGAGGCAGGGGGGTTACAGGACTTAGGTGTATTTAACCAAGATGGTACACATATATATGATTATAACACTTCATAAAGTACTTTAATAACACTTAGAATATGATATGCATTAATGTCATTAACATCGCAAAACAAACCCTAAGATAGATTGATGCAGTAACAAATAAAGATTAAGCACTTCGACGACTTAGCACAAAAAACAGAGTTAGATATAAAATTCATTCTTCCTTAACACATGTGAATCACTAAGCATCTATAGATATACCTAACATACATAATAAGAAAAACAGATTCATAATATAAACAACATAGCACAAAGAAACCAGAAGACACAAGATATACGTGGTTCACCCCAAGGTGGGGCTACGTCTACCAACTACTTCGTCTTCTTTATTATTCTTCAATCTCTTTAATTCATCTACTCTTTTGCAGTAAGCCATAGAGCCAAGCTTCGCAGAGGACAGGAGATCTATGTACTGAGCACCATATCCTCCTTCCCAAAATTAGGTCAAGGAATAGAGCCAATTCCTTTCTCGAGCACATAGCCTTACATACACATTTTGTTGCACAAAGCACTCAAAACTTCTTGAACTTATCTACTTAGAATTCTCTCTCTAAGTCTCTTACATCACTTTTCTCAATCTCTCCCTACAATAAATTTATACTTTTACAATAAGGCCTAATCATGGGAGATCCCATGGGCTGACATCCCATAACCCATTACAAAAACCCTAAGGTAACCTTTATTGGGTCCACAAAGATTGCAAAATAAGTGAGATCCATGATCTCAGCTCCTCTTGGGCACTCCTTCCTCGATCACTGCGTCAAAGTAAAAAAAGTGGTCAAACCTGACCAAGATTTCCTCAAAACTTGTTCGAGGGCCAACACTCATCCATGACAGTTTTAGGAATGAGATTATGAGATTCACCTCATTCCATCAAGAAGTTATGCATCACTTTATCATGAATGTTTAATGATGTGTATAAAGGAGGGGAAGAGTCATCCCTATCCTCTACCGAAGGTCCGAGTATGACTGTTGGTTTTTCATCTTGAAGGTTGACTGAATTTGTGGAATTAGATGAAGGCTCGGGTTGCAACATTTTGGATAGATATATTTTGAATTCCTCATTCTTAATCATCTCTAGAAAAGGTACAGGGATTTTGATTTTTTGAATCTCACTTTCAAAGATAAAGGAGGATGGAGATTTCAAAATCTCTTTACTTTCTCAAGTAGGTATCTTAACCAATGCTTGAGGGTTTTGTGCATCTTTTTCTCTATTGGTAGATGCCACGATCTTAGCATAATTTTCTGTTTTAGTGGTTTGATCAGAAGTATCAGGTTTTCCCTCTTTCTTTTTTGACCTTAGGTTGTACTTATTTGTATTGTCATTGGTTTTTTCCCTCTAATCAATTCATTCAATTGGTTATCCATGAGACACTCTTCATATGCAGATTGGGTTAAATGGGGGGATGGAGAGGTGTCACCAAGAAAATGGATTTATGGATCAGTTTCTGCATCCTCTCCTTCTTCATCCCTATCCCTATTTCTTTGATCTCTTTGGAGGACCTGAGGATGATTATTTTACCAATTTTGTTAGTTCATCAACTTGAGGGTGGACAATGGGGGAATTATAGGTTGAAGGTTAATCCCTACCTTTTCTTCTATCTCTATGAGATTTTCCCCTAAGATTTTTAGTTGTCAATATATTAGATTCTACCTCCAAGGCATCATATTGCATATGAGCTAGAGAGGTATATCTCCTTTCTCTCAACAGGAGGAAAAACGCAGGGTCAAAGGCACTGGCATAGGTAATATTAGCAGACATTTCTTTAGGTTTATTTCAGTGGGAATCTTGTTGTACATTTTATTAAATCTCTTTGAGAAGTATGAAACAGATTCCCCATATTTCCTCTTAAGTGACCCAAATTCTATAATGTAATAAAGGAAATCCTTTTTATCCCCCCAATGCCTCAAAAAGGCATCATCCAAAGCTTCAATTCCAACAATATATCCAAGAGTCAAACCCCTAAACCATTTCCTAGACTCACCATCAAGGCTCTGTACAAATACCCTCATCCATACATCTTCATTCTCAATGTTAAGATTTTTTGCATAACTATAAAAGGCAGCAAGGTGTTCTTCTGTAGTTATGTCTTCCTCCCCTCTGAATTTGGTGATGTATTTACAGTAGTCTCCACCCAGTAGAGAATTCACGGGATGAGGTAACACAAGAGGGGCATATCTAGAATCCACTATGGCATCCATCCTATTTCTAGAAAGGTTAGAACCTGTCATTGGATTGAGAAATCTAAGGGAACAAGGGGGAGATGGAGTCTTCACAAGTACAACTGCAACTTTGATTTTAGGAGAAAGAGAGAGGTTGGATGGAGAGACTTTAGTTTTCACAGGAAGAGGCTAAGTCTTGGAAGAATATGGTATAGGGTTTAAGGGAAAAGAGGTTTCCTCCTCTTTAGTCACATAAATTTTAATAGGAAGAGTAGGAAGTCCCAAGGTAGGAAAATATTCTAAGCTATCAAGTCTAAACCAGTTTACAATATCAGGAGTGGAAACAGTATCAAAACTTTCTTCTTTCAAATTTGGACTAAAAGAAGAGTATTCAACGGGAAATTTTTCAAAATCCAAATTTCTAGAAACTTCCACATAGGGTAGAAGAAGAGAATTGGATATAGCTACTGGAGTATTAAAGGTGGAATCGTGAAAATGACTAGAAGTACCTGGTACATCAGCTGAAAATCCTTCGTTGGAATATTTTCCTTTCTTGATAATATTCTTTGGGTCAGCTTCAGGTGTTGCCATAGGTATATGTGGAGTAGAACTCGTGTGTATTCCTTTGGGACACACAACTAAAACAGTGGAGTCACCAGGGGCAAGTTGCAATCTTCAATGTACTGATTTCTAATGCACCTTTAGAATTAGTATGCTTTGTCATTCAATCCTAGAGAAATGTCTTCAATTTGTTCTCCAGTAGTGGTGCCAAGAATGTTAGCATTGAGAGTCACCCTTAGATTGCAAGAGGATAAGCCCAACACCCATCAAAAAGGTTTGTAAATGTAGATTAGTGATAAAAGGTCCAATGAACAAAACTCAACATAGTAGTGTTTCAACTCAGAAAATATGGGCTAGTATGCATAAGAAAATGAGGTTTTGGTTAACTTCAGTCAGTGGTTTAAGGATAAAAGTGAGTAGATGGAATACTTGCTGAGAAAGGTGGATAGTTTTTCTATAAGAAACAGGCCTTCTAGTAGCTTGGTGAAGAAAAAATCAGTCACAAGAACTTCTTGAACTAAATTTAAAACAATGAAAGCATTCACAACAACATCATAATCAAACATCCATTATAATACAACTATGAAATCTCATAAGGATCATCCAATAATGAGCATTCAGAGTAAGAAGAAACAAGATAATGAAGAAGAGGTTGACTTCTATTAATCAAAATATCTTAGATATCATACATAACTAGAGAACCTCTATGTTTAGTCAAAATATTACAAAATAGGGAGCTCTGCTCAACCATTCGAACCCAACATAAAATTCATCTAATGTATTTCTAACCAAAATAGTAGACAACCTCTTAAGGTGCGAGTTGGCCTTTCTATCCTAGGATTCTCCACAAAAATCTATTAATCTAACATATGTACAAGTGGATCTAACAGACTGCCAAAATCAAGGAGCTCGTTGGCAAAAATTCTAACAAGATATAAATGACATGATTTGTTTTTGTTTGGGCGCATATCCTCCAGTGCCATGTTTCCTCTAAGCCTTTGTACTGAGCTCCATCTGCCACCTATTGATCCTTGGTTCCCTCCACATCATCAAATCTAAGAAGAGGCAACGAATTCAAAACTGTTGACTGTAATAGCCAGTTGGTAGCATATTATCGTAGCACAAATAGTAGCAGTTTTAGTAGCGCCTGCCCCTGTAAATTTGTTCTACAGTCGATTCCATAGCGCATTCGGTAGCATATTTTGTAGCGCCCACCTATAAATTGCTTTGCAACAACTTTCTGTAGAGAAATGCTACTTTCTATTTGGCTAGGTGATTCTATAGTGCTTTTGGTAGCACATCTGCAAAGCAATCTGTGTGGATGATTACGTAGCACCAGGCGCTACAAAATCTCTGTGTTTTTTCTGTGTCATGCAATGAACTTCAAAAACTCAAAAATTCTTAGTATATGGAGTATGAACCTGTAGATGCCTCCAGTAGGTGAAATCACAATACCTCCCTCAAAACTTCAAGCTTGCAAAAATTGATTATCATCAAATATGGATCTGTCATCCTTTCCATTTCATATTTTCAATATGGCACTCCTTATTGAAGTAGAACTTCCCTCTATTGCAACAACATTTCGTTATTTTGCAGGGGAACTTGTTGGCACGGGTGTTATCACTGAAATTTCATCTGCAAATGTTTACAATAATCCATCATCTCGATGACACCTATTAGTTCATCCATGGCCCAAAAATTCATTTCCAAAGGGCACAAACTATACAACTGGTTATAGAATTAGCAAGCACTCAGAATACACAGGAAGCACGTGCACATGCGCCAGTCGAAAAAGGTTGGAAAAGCGCACATGCGCCTGATGCACGAATGTGGATGCAAAAATCCATGCACACTTCATAATGATGCATAAATGATTCTAGTCAGCCTCCCACCCACTTCTGGTTCAACTCCCAAGTCGATTTGACCCCCAAATCTGAGTTGAATCTAAGTGGGGGGCTAGTCAAATACCTAAAAGGCCCCTTGTTCACACTCAAGACCGGTTGGATAATGCCTCAAATATTTTCTATAAAAAGAGGCCATGGGTGCACTATATTTTCAATAATCTATTTGTATTGTTATGATGCCTCTATTCTCCTGCAAGGAACCTTTTTCCTCATTGGGGCATATAAGCACCATTTCATTGGGCTATTCACATCACCTCTTGAGTGAATGAGCTTTGGATTTCTTCACCATTTCCTTTTAGTTTTCTATTTGTAAAAAGAGCTCTCTCATTGGGGGTTCAAGAGCCCTCCCTTGGAGAAAGAGGGGACCCATAAGTCTCCCTTTCTCTTTGGTGTTTTCACACTAATAAAATCTATCCATTGGTGGCATGAATATCAGTTTTTATTTTGTTCTATTTCCATTATGCACTTTAGTTTAGTTTATTTTATTGTTGTTAGCTTAGTTGTTTTCTTATTTCTTGTGATTAACATCTCTAAATATTGCACTAACTTTTGTCCTGTCCAGCTAACCCAATTGGACTTGCAAGTGTCCCTCTTTTGCTCATTCAGGTGACAAAATGGATACAATAGATTGGTGACTCCACTGAGGATAGGTATCAATTTCCTCTCCATTTGGGTTGTTTGAGAACTTATTTTCCATTTATTTGACTTGCAGGGATCATAACCGGCCCAAGCCTACATGCAAAAACATAAATTTGGAGCTGAGATAAGAGAATTTTATCCGAAATGTTCTTCCCAGTCATGCATCAGAAAGTGCATTTGTTTTTCAGCCCATAGGTGCACCTTCCAAGCACGTGCACCATGAAAAAAAATTTCCTCAGTGCATTCTGTGCACCTGTGCCAACAAGTCATTGTTTTTCTATGCATTGGCGCCACATGCACCTATGTCTACACTGCAACCCGCGCATTTGTCCAAAAATTTCACATTGTAAGGGTTTTTTTGTGATGTTTTGAAGGCCCATAGCCATCTAAATATTGATTCTATGCAATTTGTAATGTGCACAACACTTAGATTCCCTCTCCACATGAAGGGTTAGTCAAAACATAGGCACTTAGGGGGTTAAAATCCATATTTTTCCTCTTTTTTCTTTCATTTTGCCACATGGATGGCTTGCTTTGACTGTAAAATCTAAGTTGGAATCATTCAATATCACATATATAAACATTTGCATTGGGACCAGAAATCAAACTTCAATCATAGAGTATGCTCTTCTCTCGCACCATAGAGCGATCTTGAGCATCAAAAAATGATTGAGGGAATATTTCATCTCCCTTAAAGACAAAATCTTTAGGAGAGGACAATAGCCCCCTTGGGACTCCTCTTAGTTTTTTTTTCAAACCATCTTAAATTTGTAAGGGCCCATACATGCCCACATGATTCAAGGTGACACCTAACTTATTAAAAAAATTGGAACATTTTATCACTTTCTCACACACAAAGTCACTACTCACTCAGATAGTTTCATCTTGAATTATGGAGTTTGAAGTAAGTTTCCCCGAAAAGGGATTTTGAAACGCCCCACTCTTATTGAAGGAAATATCCACTCCCACTTAATTTGAATGAGATTGGTTCACACCCCCAATCTCACAAACAACCACATATAATTTTTTTCTAAAAACTCACTAAGTTTTCCAGCACAGGTGGTGCCAAAATAATTTTTTTAGTCTAGGTAGGATCTCAGGGATAGGCATCTAAATAGCTCCTCGTTATTTGGTTCTCACATCTTCAAACATTAGAAGTTGTCAAATAGGGAACTCTAAATCCTCCAAGTCAAGTGTTCCTAACACCATAAGGTAGGGAGATACCCATGAAGGGTCGAAGGTCAAGGTCTGGTTGTTCTATGAATCCCCCCTTCAGGCACCCACCTCTTAGATGGGATCCAACCCGTGACCCATTTATGAGGTCGAAAATCTAAATGTCGCACTTTGACCGAGGTACCTAGTGGCCAAAGTTTAAGACATCTACCCAAGTGGAAATTGTGCACTGTAATTGCACCTTGATCGGAATTTGTGTGGCTATTGGGAAATATCGCCAGCTCTTTCGAGATATGCACCCTCTACCCCTCATTATAACTGATTATTTCATCATTCACTAGTTCCTTTTCCGGTGGCTTCAGACTCCACTGTTGAGTGCTATTGGAAGGTCTAGTGCTATTTGAGAGGAAGGACATTATGTCTTTTAGGACATGAGAATTTGTTTTATTTGTTCTCCCACATGGACAAAATCCACCTACCCACATATATGCTTCTTTGTCAATTGATTTATGTATGATGCCCTTGTGATTACAAAACGATTGTGAGATATATTGTGAAGGTCCAAGTTATACAGAGTCTCTTTTTCATTTATTACTCTCATCACTAGTTGCACACATTCATTTTGCTAGTCGGACATCATAGGGGACCCACAGAACCCCCGCCGTTCCAGATGCTTGCGAAATATCCCTCCTATTCTAGGAGGAGTTCCTAGTCTTTACAACTCATCAGCTAAACCCTCTCACATCCTTGTGAGTGCTACTATATTGGGATCAACTTTGCTTGGTTCCACTTTACTTGGGTCCACTTCCCAAGATCAACCATCCACTAGCTTTCCTTTGCAAGGAAGTGGGAGGAAAAATTCTTCCCAAGGGGGAAGTACAACCTTGCCCCACCACCCTCAAGGGTCGGGTACACAAACCACTTGTTGGCATGTTTTATAGGCAGTGTATGCTTTTCATTGAAATAAAGTACAACAATGATGATGTCTTGAGTACAGGTATAATGTGCCAGGTGGGCACCAGAAGTATAA
>JASDQU010281269.1:941-12091 GCA_032191745.1 Picea mariana
CCTTGATCTTTATCCTCATAGAAATTGATGAACTATGCATATAGGTAATAACTTGTGTCAAGAGCTTAATAATGTCTTCCTAGTCTTTGAATTAAACAATAGACTTCCACTATTTTCAACCATTCATCAACATCGGTATTGAAGTTTGTGGTTAGAAATTTTACAATATTTTGACACTCTTCTATAGAATTTTTAAATCTATGGTTGATGTTGATCATCTCTTCTTCTAAGGATTCTTCATTTTATCCATTCTTGCAAAGAAAATTTTCCATCTTCTACACATCCTTTTCCTAGGTTGCAAGCCTAGTCTTGACCCTTGGAATATTAGGAGCCTATCCACCATCATTGTCTTCATGATGTGAATACATCTCTACATCTAATCTAGCCATTGGAACATCACTCAAATGTTTGGAAACTCATTCCAAAGCTTATTTCTTTGCTTCAAGTTCATTCCAATATCATGAAGAATGCTATGATATCATATGTCATAGTAGTGACAATGGTGATGAGAACCAAAACTATCTCAAAAAAAGATATGATACCACCTTTCCTTCAAAAAGTGGCAAAGAGTATGCCTGGATACCACTAGTCATGAACCTATAGTCTGTCCATTTGTTTTCTTTTCAAACTTGAGTTTATTCCAAGTATGTTTTGACACCTAAGCTTGTTTAACACTACCTTGCATTGACCACAAGGGCTTGGACAACCTATGCCTACTACAACTAGACTATGCCTCTCACTTAAGGTTAAATACCATAACTTTGCCTTAGGCTACAATACATCAACTGCAACTAAGTCCTACTCATCCAATTTCAT
The DNA here is from genome assembly GCA_032191745.1 of Picea mariana. Taxonomy (NCBI): domain Eukaryota; kingdom Viridiplantae; phylum Streptophyta; class Pinopsida; order Pinales; family Pinaceae; genus Picea; species Picea mariana. The sequence goes on from JASDQU010281269.1 coordinate 1,758, forward strand.
TGAACAACATACACACATCCACCCATGCCCTTTAAAACATCCTAGCAATACTTTAACACTTAGCCAATATTTCAATAATTAGCCAACATAAAGAAAATCAAGGAACATCGGCATCCAATGACACAAAGAGTCCACAACACACATATATATATGGCACTCAAGGAAGGTTCCTTAACTTTATTATATGAATAATGTTACAAATATACAACAAGGGGTTTGCAACCTCTTCTCACAACAATATTATAGAGGTAAAATGAGTCTAAGAAAATATTTCCTTCTACCTAATACCCAAAAACCATGCATAATCCAATCCATGAAGAAACCACGAGCCTATCTCTTGCATGTTCTATATTTTTTTTCTTATCACTCAAATGATCCAATTTTTTCTACTATGCCAACCTTGAATTTAGAACAAATTGCATAGCTCCATTACACTCCTTGTGAATGAGTTCTTCCCTTATGCCTCATCACTTTTAAGGCGTCCCCCTTTTATATGATACTTTCCCTCCACTTGCAAAATGCTTCACCATAAGGTGGAACCAAGCTCCCTCATTTCCAACTTCAACTATCCCCGATGGTGACTCTTCCTTCTTCATGAATTGTTTACTAATTGTCCAATGTCCAATGGTGTTGCACCTAAAGTGCCATGTGTGGAACAATTGGACCCAAGGTACCCAAGAGCACCAGACAAGGGTACACCTAACAAGTGTGTACAATGGATGCATGCTTGAAAGATACATGCTCAGTGGATGTGCACCCAATGGTAGAATTGCCTCTAGACCATAGTGTGATGGGTGTGCATGCACACACACACACATATGCCCAAAGGCACTTCTACCATTTGTCTCAACCCTTGATCTCTTCTACCATTGGGTGCACATCCATTGGGTGCTTGATCTTGGTCATTAAGCACATGAAGCTTAATCCACCCAAGCACCATAGTCTATTAAATAGGATAGATGTGTTGGTTTGAGGCATTGTTAATGGCCAATGAGCCAAAGAAAATATGTTTAGGACTATATGCAACTATATGAAAATATATTGCAACTTATGCAACTATATGCAACTTATGCAACTATATTGCAACAATTTCGTATGCAACTATATGCAACTTATGCAACTTAAGCAACTTTATGCAACTTTACGCAACTTATGCAACTATGCAACTATATGCAACTATATGATAGGTAAGTGTGGCAATTTCAACTTTATGCAACTAAATGCAACTATACACAACTGTGTTGGTACTATATTGCAACTTATGCAACTATATGCAACTTATGCAACTATATTGCAACTTATGCAACTATATGCAACTTATGCAACTATATTGCAACTATATTGCAACAATTTCGTATGAAACTATATGAAAATATGCAACTATATGCAACTATGCAACATGCAACTTATGCAACTTAAGAAACTTTATGGAACTTATGCAACTTTACGCAACTTATGCAACTATATTGCAACTTATGCAACTATATGCAACTTATGCAACTATGCAACTAAATGCAACTATATGTCGGATATGTGTGGTAATTTCAACTTTATGCAACTATGTGCAACTTTGTTGGTACTATATTTGTAATGTCCCCAAGGCCAAGCCCTATTGTAAATCATCTCTATGAAGTATAAAGCTTTCATTATGAATTGTAATTATGTTTTATAGGCTGGTGAGCCAAGTTTATATAAGTTGGTGGGCTTATGTGTTATTAGGTCGGAGAACCTAAGTGTTAAGGCTAGGAGCCTACTTGTGCATATGTAATCATGCAGAACATTAATAAAAATATAAACACCGCTGCGTGTAGACCGACCATGATGAATGAGTGATGGGGGACTAAGCTTCCATAGAGTGGGTAAGGGATTTGGCACTGGAAGGTTGGAAAGAGAGGCTAAGTGTTGAGCCTAGAGGCTTAAGTCCTTGGGAATAATATTTTAATATTATTCCAAAAGCCATGTGAAATATATGTTTTGTCCTAAGTTCCTGGAGAGGAACGCGTGCTGATGGAGTGCATGAAGCTTCATGGGTGACATGTGTCGACCCNGAGTTCACCGTGATGCTAGTCTGAACCTATTTTTCCTCTATGTCTGCATTTTCTTACCCGCGCACCGTGAAGGAAACCCTCACGTGAAAATTGTTTTCTCCTGCATTTTTCCATTCTCCACCTGAGTCATTTTTCCATTCCCCATCCTTCATGAATTTTGTTTAGCTCTATGATCGACCTCTGTGTTGATTCCTTGTCACGCACCATGAAACCAGTGGAAAAATCATGGACTGAGCCGTGTCTCCTGTGAAGTCTGAGCACCCTGTAAATGTCTAAACCATACTGTGTCTTAGTGTGGACTGTTGCCATTTTTGGATGTCCATACCCAAATTCCTGTTGCTACTGTCACCATGAGTTAACTGAATTTCTATTGTTGTTTTGGTTATCCTCACCATGTGGGAATTGAGTTAGAAGGGGCTGAAGAACTGGTTTTTAAGGCCCTTAGTTGAAAAGGCAGTCTATCAGGCCTGTGAGAAGCTATTTCCAGGTGAAGGAGTTTGTTGGGAAGTGGTATTCTTCCAGAGAGATTCCAGCAACAGCTACGGAGCTCTAAGACTTCATGATCTGGCCTATTTTCGAGACCCAGAGAGGGAGGTGAAGCACTGATGGACTATGCTTGTGAATTTATATACTCCCAGGCGGAACAGGCATGTGGGGAATGAGATTCCATGAGTAGTGGGCGTAAGAAGGAATCTTGGGAAGAATCCTTCCAGTTATTCTGTGCAGTTTTCCCTATAACCTCAGCCTAGACTAGGATTCCTTGCCTTGGGTGGAGCTTAGTCCCAGCTCGAGGGTGACCCACTACTGAACATGATGAATAGCGTGGTCTAAGGCTGGGAGGTTCGTGGAAGGCCTACATGTGTGTTATCGGACTAATCAATAGGTGCAGACACTAACAGATCTCCCTAGATACACCTAGATCTAGAACAAAATAGGACAGGACATGACTCTTTTCCTAAGTTATGACCATTGAATTAGCTAGTAGGGAGGAACAAGTGACATACCTTTGTATCACTTCCTAGGGTCTCTATTGCTCCTACTTCGCTCCGGTGCTCTCATGAGGTTAAGACCAAGACAACACAAACCAACCAAAGTGAAGATAGAAAAATATATTCAATCGTCAACTTATGTGTATGATCAAGGAATTACACAATAAAGTAAGAATGACTTTATGGGAAAAGGACATGTCGTTGTATCATATTAATCGAAAGTAGAAGATACAACCTAATGACCTTGATGTTGCAAGTTTCCTTTCGATGGCTCTTGGATCCAACACACACACTTGCTCGATCCTTGTATGAAGAAGATTCAATTCCTCTTGATAGACTTGCTAGAGTCTCCAAGCTCCTGTTCAAGCTAGGCTCTTCAAACAATTCTTTCACCAATTCTCCAATTATTCTTGCTTAACCTTTTCCATGAGAATTCCATCAATATATAGGAGAGGATGAGATGGTTACTTGGATAAGAATAATCCCACAATATCAGGGAAACCAGTAAAGAGATAACCATTCGAATGCCAACCCATTCTCTAGAAGATTCCCTTCTAGAACCATCGAGACTTCATCTTTTTCCAAGCTTTAGAACAAGTTCACACCCTATCTATGTAGCACAATGTGAGAAGTTCACACCCTAGCTAAAGGCAGCCTGCAAGAATGGGTCATTCTCGCACCCTAGGATATAAGAAACCTGTGAACCCTCTTCAAAAATATGTTTTCTGGGAAGAGATGAATGTCACTTTTCTCAGGAGAAAGTTCTTATTAGGAGCCTGAGTACACCATCATAAATACACCATCAAGATGACCAAAAACATGGGTAACAATGTGGTTGGTGGAATTACCACAGTTTCAAATATAAGTATCAGATTATGCTTAATATTATGTTTTGCATGTTTGTGATGCTTATATGTATCATGTATTTTGTTGTGCATATGAATTATTATTAATGTTAGGGATTATTTATGTTAGCAGTAATCTTGTTCTTACTCTAAGTTAAATGTTCTTAATATGACTTAAATGCATGTTATTAATTAAGTATGAGAATGATGTTGTTCCACACAGTAGCATTTTCCTGGCCAGTGGGATGACGGTCAAGGAACGTTATAGTATGGTATCAGAGCCTAGTTTCAACACTAAGCCTAGATGGGTTGAATAAGTGGTCTTTGGATCGAGGTTTTGAGAAGAAATTGTGTCTGGAGGACTAATTTCAGACCTCATAATGTTTTTGAGTGTCAACGGACTACTTGACCATGTCACAAAGCTCAGGAGGTGTAGCGGTATTATAAAACTACAGCCGATGTGGTATATGGCCACAGGGAGAGAGAGAACGCCACACCAAAAGTGTTGGATCAATTAGATGAAGGTCAGAAGGAGGGTACCAAGTCATTGGCCAGAAGTCATTGAAAAGCATAGTTGGACGGTCAGAATTCTCTATGGAGAACTCGCGAAATCACGAGGGCCAGAAGTTGCAAGGTGGTTAGTGGATGGAGAAACTCACCACCCTAGGATCCAAAATAAACATGGGTCGTTGATCATGGTTGGTTTGAACCGTTGGATCATTTCGTGAATTCAGGGATCGTGAACTTAGAGCGCAGGCCAAATTCTTGGTCACTCCAAGTCTCAAATCGTGAAAGAGATTAACAAGGGTAGAATCAGACGATGGAGTGCTTCCAGGAAGAAATGTCGAAATACCATGAGTTTTCAAATCCAGCCAACTAGCGAGGAAGTTAGGGATGAAGAGATTTGATAGGTGTAATCATAGGAGAGATCTAGACCATCCGATCAGGGGAGACTCACAGTCATTGATCTCATACATGAATCTCCATATCGAAATTTGGGGATTGAGGAAACAAGAGATTTGGAGTTGCTGCATCGTGAACTCCCGGTTCACAAAACTCCAAAAATATCTGGACCGTTAGATCCAAATCATCGAGGATCATTGGATCTCGTACAAGAACTTGTGTATCAAAATTCGGGGATTGAAGTGACAAGAGATTTGGAGTCGCTGCATTGTGAACTCCCGGTTACCGAAAACCCGAAATCCTGAAACGATCTACACCATAGATCGTAGGAGAGGAACTTGACCATTGGATCAAGTAGATGAATAGATCATAATTTCATAATTTCGACAAATGGAAGTTCGAGATGTGTGGATGCATGAACTCTTGATGCCCGAAACTCTGAAACGAAAAGTGAAAGTAGTGGGGCCCCCTGACATTGCTGGGAGTGAGGTGGACCTTCTTAAGGACACCATGTGTCACTACCTTGGTGGGTGAAAAATGTGATGTGGGCCCAGAGGGTAAGGAAATCAAATTTTCAGAAGTCGAGAGTTGGAGAGGGAAGCGAGTGAGAGAACCTCCGGGACCAAAACCCCGAAACACGAAACCCCAAAGCCCCAAAATCCTGAAACCCAGAGTTTCATTTGGAGAGCCTTGTAGCACCTAGCACTTTAGCGTTTGATCATGGCCTGTGGATGCATGGATTGGTGATTAAGAAAACAAGGGCTATCACTGGAAATTGCAAAGCCAAACAGAGCTCAGAAAATTCATGGAATCGAAACATTTTCTTATTCGTGTTGGTTTATGAATGTTGTAGTTTTATTAAGGGTTTAAGGCCTGACAAAATTCGGTTGACTGCATGTTGTGTGTGCAGAGTTCAATGAGTGTCAGGATATCCATGAATCGACACCGAGTATAGAAATGGAAGAGGTGTGGATTGCCTCCAATTCAGAGAATGAAAGAGAAGGAAGGGATGTCAACTTGGGAGTCGAAGGATCGAACTCCTATGGGCACGGAAGAGAATTGGATAAGGAAGGGCATGTGATGAAAATCATTGAAAGATTGTAGAAAGATGCCCAGGCTCACTGAGATGATAGCCGAAAGCTCATGAGGGTCAGGGATCGGTAGGCTGAATTCAACTTAAAGATGTTGAAGAACCTATAAATAATAGAAAGGAAATTGTAAAAGGAGAGTAACACAAGAAAAACAGGGAGTCGCAGGACCCCTGAGAGAAAAAGAAGATTGAGGAGTGGTAGCAGATATTGTTATTTCTCCCCAAAGCATTCTGATAAGGAATCACACATTAGTTCAAGCCCATCCCCTACCAAAAAACACTGAATATCTAGAGTGTATGAATTGAAAGGGGAAATGAACAAGATCAAGCCTCCAACGTTCAATGGAGAACATAAGAAGGAGGAAGATGTCAAAACTTGGTTGTTGGGTATGAGGAAATACTTTCAACTGTAGAATTATTCCTCTCATGCAGAGGGCAGGATTTCCATGTATCAACTAAAGGGAAAGGCATCCATGTGGTGGGATCAACTTGTGCAGGTGCAGCACATTAGGGAAAGGGACATCACATGGAAAGAATTCAAGAGGTATTTCGAGAGGAAATACTTAACTAAAAGATATTATGACAGAAAGATGAAAGAGTTCTTTGAACTCAAGCTGGACAACAAGACCATTCATGAGTATGAACGAAATTTTTTGGAATTACTGAAGTATGTTCTGTTCATCAAAGATGAGTCTGTCAAGATTCAGAGGTACCTGAGTGGATTACCACATCCTATTGGGGATAATATTCAGTATGATGATCCTAAGACTATGGAAGAAACAATAAGAAGAGTGAAATGCTTATATGAATAGAAAAGAGAAAATCCTACCTTTCGGAAGGCTTGGGTTGACCAGAAGAAGTTTAAGAAAGAACAAAGGCAGAAGGGAAACAAACCTCCCTTTTTTAGAAATAGTCCTCAAGGACATCCATCGTTTAAAGAGCTGAGAATGGCTGAAGTGGGGGAACAAAGGCCGATATAGATGCCCATTTAGTGTTGGGGTTGTAAAGAGAACCACAAGTACAGAGATTGTCCCCATAAAAATGGCAAAGCAAAAGCTATCCATAATGTTCAACAAGGTAAAACAATGGAGGACATGGGCAGTAGAATGTCAAGGATCGGATCTATGTGGCCCTAGACAACAAGCAAGCTAAATTTCAGTCGCACATGATTGAAGTGGAAGGTATGATTAACAACCAACCATTTATTATTTTAATTGATTCAGGGGCTAGCCATAGTTATGTAGATCCTAGGGTGGTGGAAAGTTTTCATTTATCAAGAAGCAAACATGAAAAGTCTTGGTTAGTGCAGTTGGCTACAGGAACCAAGAGGAAAGTCACTGAGTTGGTTAAGTCCTGTCCGGTGGACATGAAGGGATTGAGCATGAAGGATGAATTGAATATTCTGCCTTTAGGCTCTTATGACTGTTTAATTGGGATGGACTAGTTGGACCAGCACCATGCCCTCCTGGATTGTCATAATAAGGAATTTACATGCCTAGATGAGGAGGGGAATTGGAAAACAGTCCAAGGAATTCCCAAACCTGTGGTTGTTAGAGAAATCTCAGCAATGCAGTTGAAAAAGTGCTACATAAAAGGTTGTCAATTGTTTGCAGTCCATTTGGAGGAAGCATCCAGAGATGAAGTCTCAAATATTGGAGACCATGCAGTACTAACAGAGTTTGAAGACATATTTCAGGAGGTACCCAGACTACCTCTGAAGAGAGATATCGATTTCTCTATAAATTTGATGCCTGGAGCAGCTTCAGTGTTGAAATCTCCTTATAGAATGAGTACGCCAGAGCTGAAAGAGTTGCAATTGCAGCTTGAAGAGCTTCTAAAGAAGGGGTACATTCGCCCGCGTGTCACCTTGGGGTGCCCCGATCCTATTCATGAAGAAGAAGGATGGGACATTGAGGATGTGCATTGATTTCAGATAGTTGAACAAAGTAACTATCAAGAACAAGTATCCTATGTCGAGGATTGATGATCTCTTCGATCAGTTGAAGGATGCAAAGATATTTTTGAAGATAGATCTTAGATCAGGATATCACAAGGTAAGAATAAAGGATGAATACATCAGCAAGACCACCTTTAGAACAAGGTATGGTCATTACGAGTTCACAGTGGTGCCGTTTGTACTGTCAAATGCACCCGTTGTTTTTATGAGCTTGATGAATGGAGTATTCAGGGACTATCTAGACAAGTTTTTCATCATCTTCCTGGATGACATTTTGGTGTATTCCAAGTCAGAGGAAGAGCATGAAAAACACCTAAGGATGGTGTTGCAAGTGTTGAGAGAACACCAGTTGTATGCCAAGTTGAGAAAATGCTCGTTTTATCAAAGGCAGATCCATTACTTGGGGCACATTATTTCAAAAGAAGGGATCATCATGGATCCTGAGAAGGTTGAGGCCATTAGAGAATGGTCAGCGCCAAGGAATGTGGTGGAAGTTAGATCCTTTATGGGTCTAGCGGGCTATTATAGAAGGTTTATCGTAGGGTTATCAAAGATATCTCACCCTATCACTTCCTTGCAACGGAAGGAGAAAAAGTTTCAGTGGACTAAAGAGTGTGAGAAAAGTTTCCAGTGACTGAAGCAGTTGTTAACCAGCACTCCAATCTTGAGGATTGCATATCCAAAAGTGAATTTTGTGGTGTGCATAGATGCATGTAAAGAAGGGTTGGGAGGAGTTCTCAGAAAGAATGGATTTGTGATCTGTTATGAGTCCAGGAAGCTGAAAGAGCACGAAAAGAATTATGCCACTCACAATTTGGAGTTGGCAGCAATTGTTCACGCTCTGAGGAAATGGAGGCATTACCTCATGGGAAGGAGGTTTGAACTCAGAAAAGACCATAACGATCTGAAATATTTGTTTGATCAGCCAACCTTAAACACTAGACAAAGTAGGTGATTGGAATTTCTATGTGAGTACAACTTTGAGATCAAGCATATCAAAGGAAAGGAGAATAAAGTGGTTGATGCACTTAGCAGGAGGGTGCATGAATTACATGCTACAGCCATTAGCATGTATCGAACTGATATTAAAAGTAGAATTCTGGAGGCTACAAATGTAGATCTACAGTACAGAGAATTGGTAGCCAAGCTACAGCAGGGTAAGATGCCACAGAAGATGGAAATTTATAAATTGGAAATCGATGGAATACTACTGTATAAGAAAAGAATTTTTGTACCCAATCTCCAGTGCTTGAAATAGATGATTTTGTAAGAGATGCATAATATGCTTTATGCAGGGCACCCTGGATATCATAAAATAGTAGCAGTGATCAAGAGCCATTACTTTTGGCTAGGTATGAAGAGAGAGATAGTTGAATACATCGCCAAATGTATGGAGTGCCAGAAAGTTAAAGCTGAGCATAGGCACCCAGTAGGGTTGCTACAACCTTTACCCATTCTTGAGTAGAAGTGGGAAGTGGTGACAATGGATTTTATTACAAGATTGTCCAGAACAAGCAAGCTTCATGATTCGATCATGGTGGTGGTGGATAAGCTTACAAAAGCTGCCCATTTTATTCCACTGAAAACTACTCACAAGACAGTAGATGTTGTTGATATTTTCGTAAAGGAAGTGGCACAATTGCATGGAATTCCTAAAACGATTGTGTTCGACAGAGACCTGAAATTCACCTCGAATTTCTGGAAAGGATTGTTCAAAGGATTCAAAATGAATCTGAACTTTAATACAGCTTATCATCCTGAGTCTGATGGACAGACAGAGAGGGTGAACATAGTAATAGAAGACATACTGAGAATGTATGTGATGGACAAACCATCAAGATGGGAAGACTACCTTCACTTGGTAGAATTCACCTACAACAATGGGTATCATGCATCGTTGAAGATGAGCCCATTTGAAGCACTTTATGGAAGAAAGTGCAATACTCCAGTGAGCTAGGATAATCTAGTTGATAGAGCAGTAGTTGGGCCAGAGTTTCTCAAGGAGATGGAGGACCAAATGATAAAAATTAAGAATAATTTGAAAGCTTCCCAAGACAGGTAGAACAGTTATGCTGATAAGAACAAAACCCATGGAGAGTTCAAAGTGGGTGATCATGTTTTCCTGAAAGTGAAAGCTAATAGGAGTTCCCTGAAGCTGGGAAGTTGCGCCAAGTTGGCAGCCAGATTTTGTGGGCCATTTGAAATCCGAGAAAGGATTGGGCCAGTTGCATATATGCTTGCATTACCTGCATCGATGACTGTACATAATGTGTTTCATGTTTCATTGCTTAAGAAATATATACTAGATGCTAATCATGTTATCGATTGGAATGTGATTCAGGTGGAACAAGAAGGTGTCCTACAAGTGCATCCTCTGCGCATATTGGACAGGAAAAACAAACAGCTTCGGAATCGAGCTATAGGGCTTGTAAAGGTCCAGTGGACCTGGTACAGTCCTGAGGACATGACATGGGAGCATGAAGATGTTATGCGGGCAGAGTA